>VDFB02057705.1:0-35158 GCA_007258455.2 Sequoia sempervirens
GGCATTTTACATCTTGAAATTGAGTCACAAATCAAGCCTAAACTTCCAACAATGAGTGAACCTAGTTCCTCTAGTCAAATGCATAGTCATTCATATTATGTTAACAAAGTAACCAACACTCCCATGAACCTAGAAGAGACTTATGACCAAGGCTTTAAGATTTTAATGAACCAAGGATGTGACATAACCATTGAGCATGAAATGCATAAAATTTGAGAGAAAATTCCTATTGAACAAACAAAAGGGATAGGACATCAAGATCCTCCTCTCGACATAAGTGTCCTCCTTCCTAAAGAACAACCAATGCCTCACAAGAATGATGAGATCATTTTAGGTCCTCCTACTCTATATCCACCTCATGAAGTTGGTGAATCTAGCAAGAAAAGAAAGCCTTACAAACTAAAGAAACCTGAATTTCCATGTCCCATGTCTGCAACTGAAAAAAATTACACACACTTCTAAGCCAAGAACTTCTAACATTGCCACCCATGAGAGAAAATCCAAAACTATATCCTAAGAATGCATACATGTCTCATTGTCGATATCATAGAATTCTTGGACATAGTACTAATGAATGTTGTGCTTTAAAAAAATATTTAAAAGGTTTGATGCCATAGACATAGTTCCTTAGAAGCATGTGTTCCACTCCTTGCCATGTAATAGTTGTAGGGTCTTGAAATTATCACTATTACGTGTTATACATTCATTCTTGTTATCGCAAGGAGCTCATTCTCATCACCTATCTTGGCTCATCCTTGTCCTGCACTTAGTGGGGGCAAGGGGTTAGTTATCCTTTTCCTAGTTTTGGCACTTGATGTTGTCTATTTGGCTAGTTGTCTGCCTTCTATTTATACTGACAGAGATTGGGATGCAAACGACCTGCTATAGGTTGATTCACATGTTCCCTACTAGTATTTTTCTTTGTTTTCTTTTTTATGTTCTTTTATGTGATTGGATGTGTGTAATGTGATCCCCATGATGTTTTGTTTGGTGTATCTCTCTCTCTTTTTGTGCATTCCTCTATATGTACCTACATTCTTCTTTATGTTGTAAGCATTTAATCTTTGTCTTGTGTTTTCCTTTTGGGGATGATGCAAGGCGTCGAGACATTTAGGTCTCTTCCATGTTTACCCAAAGGATTTTTTCTTTTTTTTCACTCTCTTTGTCATTTTTCTAGTTCTATGAGTATTTGGGGAATGATAGTTTTGAGCTCTAAAATAATATGGTAGCAAAGATATATTGACCTTGAATCCATAGATCCCTTATGTATTCTTGGGGGCAACCCCTCCCTCCTTTTTCATGACACAACTTTATTTTGGAAACATATGACTTGGCATAGGGTTTTTTGAGGAAAGATCTCATGTCTAAGTAGAAAACAATGGTTACTTTAAAGCAGTTGCTCACAACAATGGTGTTAGCAACCACTTTAAAGTGGGGGCATACATCGATGACATCTTTCAACATTTTTCATATTTCATGGTGTGATTTTATTTCTCATGAAGCATCCTTTTCTCTGTGGTGTCATTGGGTTTAACGTTCTCCTAGAGTGTGATATGTCTAAGCATACGACTTTCCCTTAGTGGCATGATACAAAATGAGGCATGATCCCGTAAGTGGCAATTTGATATTCTTGACTTGTCCTCTCTTGGAGGCATTAGGCATGATGTTCCATAAGAAGAAGACCTTACTTGAAGTGAAATCCCTTTGAACAAAAACCTATAGAATAAACATTCAAAAACATTTAGCATTGTGTTGCCTTATCGAAGTTGTCAAGAGGAGAACTTTGGTATGGTATGGGAGGCTAATTTATGATTCTCTCATTTGCCACCTTTTCAAGATACTCACCTAGTGGACGACCTAAGGTTCCACTACCCTAGAGTGAGTGTGCATGTGCGTCATTTGCATAATATACATCAAGTTATGCTTGTAACCATTTTTGGACAAACCTAGATCTGGTTCACATCGTGTTGGATAGACTGTCGAAGCTTGATCCTTTTATCAGATAAAAAGTTGCATTCCACTTTGCGTTGGAATGGTCGAAGCTTGATCCTTTGTTTTCCTTTTGTTTTTCTTGGTCTTTGATAGGGTATGATTGTGTATCTTTGTCATTGCTGCATACATAAATGTCTTGAATGTCCACTTTAGTGTGATTTTTTCATGGGGTAAAACTCTCACTAAAGTGGGGGAAAAATGTAGTAACAGAAAAAGTATCCCTTTTCCTTACTTAATTTAGAATAATTAACAATAAATGAGCCTAATGTTGCCTTAATTTAGTGTTGTAATATGTTTTACACAATTACATTGAGTCTAGGGTCCTTTTTAACAAAATGGACCTAATGATGCCTTATTTAGGGTGTTGTCAAGTGTATCTTTACATTTTCACACTAATCTAGGGCTTTATTAATTAACTGAGGTTAATTAGAGATTAATTGGCCCCTTAAATTGAAATCCAAGCCTTATTAATTTCTTTTTCAGAGGGATAAATCATGACACTCATTAATAATGTTTCACAACACTTAATTTGGCAAGGTTTGAGTCCTAGGATAGTGACCTGGGACCCATTCGCCATTTGGCGAATGGGTCATTCCTAGGTCCTATGACCTTTTGGCATGTTATTTCATATCCTTGAAACTTGTCCTAGTTGAGTGTGCTAGGACCCATTGGCCCTATCTCCTTAACTTAGGACACCCCTGTTTGAGCATATTCTTGGCGGGATTTTAATGATTTTGAATCCTAGATCTGATGTTGTCTTGTGTTATTTGAATTTCGGGATTAAAGCTTAAGTATAAATATAAGGTTATTTTACATAGTTTCACCTAGAGAAGACTTTCATGAGATTAAGTAATCTTCACAAGAGCATTCAAGACCATTCCAAAGACATTCAAGGGTAGATTATCAAGGTTTTATTGTAGCAATCAAGGATCTCTTTCATCATGTCAAATTCATTCATGTTGTTGAGCTAATATGATGTTGTAGTATTGGCGATCAAGTTCAAGTGTTCAAAGCCATTATCCTATGTCAAGTTCATGATCAAGATCTACATACATTGAGGCCACTTCTTGCTAAGTTTCAGATTTGCAATCCAAGTTTCAATTGAGGATTGGTGAGTTGTTGCATATTGTTGTTCATTCATCCTTCCTTTTATGCATTGTTTCAATTCAAGGTTTAATTACCTAAACAAAGTTTAACCAAGGAAAACCCATAATCCCTAACAAACAACAATTTTTCTTCTCTCTTGATGTGTGATTGCAGGTTTTAGATTGAATAATAAGTAGAGAACAAAAGTTGCAAATATTGTCAAGATTGTAAAGTTGCAAAAGTTGTCATCTTTATTCCAAGATCACGAAAAGTGGTCTACATAATTTATTTTTGACTTTCAGGAGCTGAACACCTGGGATCTGGGAGTGCAGACATTGAAGAACATAACCCAGAAATCATTTTCCATGAACCCTATCAAGGACCCATTTGCCATTGGGTGAATGAGTCCTCAATGAGGCCCAAAACAACACATTTTCAGCAAGCTACACATCATTTCAGCATCTTAAAACCTTCCTTATTGTTATAAAAGTTAGGTTTGATTTTTGATTGTTATTTATGCATTTTTCCTCTCATAATTGACTGAAACAATTAAGAAAAATTAGGTTCCCCCATTTGGTTGATCTATTTGGGGTGAACCTCTTTTTCTTTGTTTCACTAATGATATAAGTTTTCCAAAGATTATGCAGAGCTTGGTTTAGTATTTTGAAGATACTAACTGTGAATCGATGATGCCTATGGGTAGTGAGTTTGATGAGGGGTAAGAAGAAAGAGATTTTGGTGCATGTAGTAGTTTGATTTAGGTTTTCCAAGGATAGTAAGAGTGAGATATAATTAGGTGGGAGTTTATGTACATATGCATTGTATAATTAAACACAAAATAGTAGGGTTTTGAGTGTACACAAATCTTAGTGTTGCCATACCCTTGTTTCTTTAACCCTACATATTGGGTATTTAGTAATCAACCACTAAAAGTAATACGAAAAGTGAGCTATAAAGAAAATATCACCAGTTTGGGATTCATTATCTTTTTTCTAGTATCACAAGCAATGAAAATACTTAAAAATGAACTAAATTAATAGATAAATAAATGTGAAATTTATGAATGTGAAACATACTTAAAAGTATATTGAGAAATTAAAAAAACATGTTTGTAAATTATATAACATTTTTATAGATTTAAACATATCTATAGTTTTTAGTCTTTCAACTTGTGTGTTTATTAATATATATTTTTAGAATTTAATTTAAAGGTTTTAACTATGTGGAAATGTGTAACTCATTGAGCCAATAGTACAAATGTGAATGTATTAAACTAAAAATGAATATGTTAATAATTGGTATGGATATCTTGATTATAGATATTTATAATACATGTACCTAAGAAATTATTAAAACATAATATTTATTTAAAATAATATTTATTTTTATTTCAAATTATTTAAATACTATTTTGTAAAAAATTAATTAGTTAAAGAGTTATTTTATCTACCTTTAGAACTATTTTAAGTTATTTTATTTGTACTTACCAAGTGTTATTTAAAAAAAATGTCTCAGGTGACATACAAATACATCTCTTGCTACCAACGAAAGTTATGCATCTAGATTTAAAACTAACTATTAAAAAAATGTCATTTATTTAAAAAAATTAAATTCTTTAGTAAATATATTTAATTTTTAAATAAATAAAACTTAAATAATTTAAAGTATTGTTGGATTAAAAAGATAGAAAAACATAATATAAAACCTTATATTTTTGGATTAAAAAGATAGGAAAAACATAATAAATGGACACATTTCACCTAAATTTTTGCTAATATTTGAGTCTTATATAACCTTAACATTGAGAATGATTAGCCATAACAAATTAGAATTAAAAGTTAAAGAAACGAGCCTACTTAAAAAGAACATAGTTTATGAAGTTCAAATTCCTTATTTTTCTTGGTCCCATGATGTTTATTTATGCTCTAGTCATCCTATCCTTCCATCCACTCTTTTACCCATCTCAATCCATCATCCCACATTCCTTCATTACCACATCCCTTTCATCCAAATCTTCACAAAACTATTATATTTGCAATCCAACTTGCCCATAACACGCTTTTCCTTTAAAATTATTTTAGAGAAGATCCAACCCTAATGATACTAGTTTTAATAATATAGATGTCGAGGTGCAACACTATTAGAGTAAAGGTTTTAATTTAATCATGTTGGATTAAGTGCCTTCTTCTCTCTTAAGATTTCACTTTAGTTGCATTTTTTGTATTTATTCGTATCTGCCTATTAGGGTTTCTTTTAGGGTTGCACAATATGCTTTTATGAGGATTCATCATTGTGATTTATGCTCTCTTGGATAAGACACATTTTCAGCTTTTTGAGCACCCTTGTATTTGTCTCCATCTCTTCTTTTGTGTGGAGTTATTTGCATCGAGGTGATCTTGAGTCTGTGAAGTTGGCTTTCTCAACTCTGCATGGTACTCAGAGCTCCAGGACTGCTGCTTCACTGTTAAATACGAAGAATTTGGAGTTACAAGGGTTTGACAGAAGAAATTTGGGATTCTTTAGCTAATTTGAGAGGTTCTTGGTGTAGTTTTCAGATCTGGTATTCCTTGCCCAACGACCTTTTTTGTTAAAAAAGAAATCAAATTTTTTTAGCATTTTTTACAAGCGCATGCATCATATTTGGCATTTTCTTGGGTGTCCTCTATTTTAGGATTTTTTACAAAGCACATGCATGAGATCGGCATTCTTTTTGAGGATCACAGGTAGCTCCATTTTAGGTGCATTTTGGGCCCAAACGGACCTCACAGTTGGATTCAGAGTAGCCAAAAACCCATATTTTTATATATGGCATGATCTATTTGGACATAGTTAATCTGGGAGGCAAATTTTTTTTGCCCCAAGGCCGTACGGCCCCAGGGCACACAGTACGAGGCAAATTTTTTCAAAATCGGTGCATTGATTTTTAAAGTTTTAAAAAGGGCCCTGGCTGAGTAATTGTTAAGCAGGATGCCTTGATCCGCCCTCGCCGTACCGGGTGGCCACTTCGAGCATAGCAATTTCGAAGCGAGAGCCAGAGTCGCCCGTTAGTGGAGTTAATGTAGCCCGTGGAGCTTACAGAGGCGGCCCGGAGTCGCGTGGAGTGACAGCACTGCCGAAGAGCGGCCCAGAGGGCTTACGCAAAATAGCGAGGTCACATGCTGGCAGGGGCGGGGAGCCCAACACCTTGCCCGCCAGCCCACGGTCGTCCGCCGCCGACCGAGGGGCCGAGAATCTTAGCCCTTGAGAACATTATTTTAAAGCGCGCGAGCAGCACGCGAATGCGGGCATAGCGGGAATTTTAGCTCGGATTTTCAAATGGAAATAGGCGTTGGAAAGCTGGTTCCGAGCCCGATCTAATTGATGAAGGATATTTTTTCTGATTTTGCCGTTTTGCAGTCGTTTTTGCCAGTCAAAGTCAGAACTTGTGTTTTTCACTCCTGAGGGCGTATCTTTTGCGTCCGAACTCCATTTTTTGCAAACGAATAGGCGTTGGAAAGGTGTTTCTGTGCTCTTTCCAGATCTGCAATTTATTTTTCCATAATATGCCCCAGGTACTTTTTATTCAGTTATTTTTGTTTTCACATATCTGTCAATTACTTGGACATTTTGGCACCTGGAAATGATCTGTTTGCGTGGGATGGCTTTATTTGATCTGATTTATCAGTATTGAGGCCAGTTAGTCTCATATTTTTAATTTGAAGAGTTATCATGGGTTTTTCTACTCACCCTTCAGTTGTATTTCTGAAACGGGGTAATTATGAGTCATGGGCAAAGGGTATACTTACACATTGTAGGTGGCTAAATTTGTTGCCTTATTTGTATGATCTCATACCTGAACCAGCAACTTCAGAGGGAAAACTAGCTTGGGATATCATTAGAAATCACATAGTAGGAGATATTTTGTCTAGTGTTGATTTTGACACTGTGTGGGCTATATCGGGCATTGATTGTCCTCACTCACTTTGGACACATCTTTGGGAGATCTATGGAGACCCCAGTCTTTCTCCATTCCCAGAGGATCCTGCTTCAGATTGTCTTGTACCCATTGTTTGGAGAGAGAACACACCTTTTGATCATGATACTTTAAAGGAACTTCAGTATTTAGACACCCTTCTATATTCCGCTGAATCAGAGGAATGTCTCACAGTTCCTACTCTTCAGACTGAGATTATACTTGTATCGGCATCTTCTCCTGTTGTTCTTGATCAGTTTGATATTGCCTCTTCTTTGGCTTCTATTGATTCAGCTAAGCAAGACATCATACATCTTTCAGACATGGCTACTTGGGATTCTTATCTTGCAGGCATTTCGTCTTTGTTTGTTGAGTCTCACATTGCAGATTTGGAGGATTACTTTGAGGATTTTCAGCTCCTCTTTGTTGACAGCCATATTCCAGCTGTTAGCCCACCATCATGTGCATTCCAGAGGAGTTCTGCAATTTTGAGTCTTCTGATTCAGTTTGGTTGCATCTTTATTCCAGGATTCAGACGAGAGAGATTCTTGACATCAACATGGCACATCTTAAGAATGATTGAGTTATTTCTCTCCACAGGGTTTCTTCATCTTCATCCTTTGGATCCGTTTCTTCCCCAGGGGAAGAGATGTATATACGCCAGGATCTCTTTAAGTTCTACCTCGGGCCTCCATGTAATAGCGACATGAGTTTCTTCATTGTGGGGGGAGCCTTCTAGTCTATTTCTTTTTCTCCTATGGAGACCATTGTACATGTACTTATATGATAGAAATTTGTCTATGGGGGTCTTATGTTATCCACCTCCTATCCTTACATTATTAGTGCATTTATTTCTTCATCTCTTTTGGAGTAGGGGTTTTCCATAAGGGTTTCTCCTATTTCCTCACTTCTGAGAGATTTGGTTGTAATTGGTACCCTGTCGAGGCCTTGTTGTCAGGGACCCAAGTTTACTTTCTTGTTATAGTTACCTTTGCTTTCTTGCACATGTTGTGCTTGCACTTTGCTGCCATCATCTTAAGGGGGGTGTTAGAAGTAAAGGTTTTGTTTAATCATGTGATTTAATTTTGCTTTATTCCTCTCTTAAGATTTCCTTTGGTGCATTTTTGTGACATTTAATAATTATATTAATTAATAAATGTCTACCTATTAGGGTTTCTTTTAGGGTTGCACAATATCCTTTTATAAGTATTCATCATTGTAATTTATCTCTCTCTTGGATGAATACATTTTTCAGCTTTTAGAGCACCCTTGCTTGTTTGTCTCCATCTCTTCTTTTTGTGACAGGTTATTTGCATGCAGATGATCTTCGGGGTCTATGAAGTTGGCTTTCCTCAGCTGCAAACACTAGTAGCATGATCCACCTAAAGTATCTATTCAAAGTGGGATATTATTAGTTTATCATGGAATAAAAAGTTTGAATCAGAACATTCAAACAATTAAAAATATTAAAACTTATAAATTAGAAAAATAAAATACAAAAGATATTAATGGTGAAAACCATTCCTATGGTGGCTTGAGGAAGTACCATGCTGAAAATCCATTTGTATGTGTCGTGTAAATTTTCTTCCTATTTGTATTCTACACTCGGGGGAAATTTTCTTCCATTCATTCATCCCATCTATCATTTGTGATAATTAGCCATCCATGCATATCACACCATCATGTCATAACTTTGTTGCATTTACATCCTGACACCACCATGTACCTATCCTACTTTTTAATTTTGACAATGATAAAGTGGTGGAAAAGATCGTGAAATATGTTTTTTGACAATTCTTCAATATGTCCAAGCATAACATTTGAAATAAGTAGTACATAATTGAGTGGGAAATACCAATCCTATGTAACATAGTTATTGGATACCGCATCCTGCATGCTCTCCCATCTCCATCTAATATCCCTATCCCCATCACTATCCATAACACATCCTTATGTCAAACCAAGATTAAACATTAACGAATCTTGAGTATACCATATACCAACTTCAATCTCCACCCATGATCAACAACCCCAAATTTTAAAAACTATTGAACCTTCTAGATTATCCCTACCTAGTATAAAAATATAAGCTATACAACCACTCTACAAACCAATCTTTCATTTATCAAAACAAACTAATAACAACATTGAAAAATCTTACCAGTTATAGCTAAGCAAACTAGCATATATCCACAAAAGCATTCATAATTTTCATCCTTAATGTTGCTAAAACACAAATTTAATATGTCATTCACAATCCTCATGTTGTTCTCGAGAGATGTCATTCCCACATCAACAATGTTATCATCATCGTCAAATCAATCATTAGCATTTAATTTAATGAAAGGAAAATTCTTTTTTCTTTTCTTTTTCTTCTCTTTTTTCTTCATTTATGCATATTTTCTTTTTTATTTATGTATGTTTGTTTTGTACATTGCCTTCGTGAATTATTACTCGAGACACCTCATGACCAATATCATAATGGTCTTCCAATACTTACATAGAACCAAAGAGAAAAGACCTATAAAGTTAATTGAAAAGAAGTGCATACATTGAATTAATTATATTATAGTAATTTTTACATCTTCATAATAAAGAATGAATATAAGTAACATATTTTAACTTCTGTTTATCTTAAACTACATGTTTAAGGTAATATTTTCCAATCTCTAATAAAAAAGACAAAAAGAACTGAAGTGAAAATCAATGCTAAGACAAAATTGTTATGGAAGTTTCATTTTAGTGTCTCACATAATCTCGAAGTGAACTCTATAGTAAAATTCCCCCATCTTACTTTCATATAATATTCAAACTTCAGTGTACATCAAGATGTGGAGCAGAAACCGAAGTAGAAATTAAATAAATTAGTTCAGAAATTTCTGTTATCAGGCCACCATAGTAGGTACACTCCAAAGGCAATAAGGGTGGGTATAAGGAAAGGTCAACGAATGTACGATGTTTCAGTGTCTTTATTTGCATTACAAGCTGTGGATCAATTTCATCTCATCCAGTGCAAATCTTCTCACAAATCTTCTGCTTCCATCATATACATTCATTCCTTCTCCACCAAACACCACAGTCCATCCGCTGTTGTTAACTGAAATAAGCTTAATTTCTTCGGGGAAACTTATATCCACTCTACACCACCTCTTGGAGTTAATGTTTTCTTCTCCGTTTTCTAATTTCCACATAAACCCGCACTCCCTGTCAACCAAAATTAGTTCGCCGACATCACTTCCAGCTAAACCCCAATACACACTACCAACGGTCCTATATTCATGTCCCGTAAAATTGTCAAATGTATTATCTCTGTAAATTGCATCATTTGGGGGTGGAATCTCTGTCCAGTGACTATCGAAAAAGTTATATTCTACAACCCCTCCATTACATGATTCATGATCCAACCAGTAAAATATTCCTCTATGGTAAACTCCCCGCCCTAAAGACTTAATATGATCCTAGTGACGAGGCTCCTAAATCTTTGGAAGGAGTTTGAACTACCACTAAATGCTCTCAAACTACCCTTGAGATGGTCCACCTACTGTCCTTGTCACCATCTTGACCTTAACTGCTCAATAACTCCTTCCTAGATGTTTTCATAATATACTTTAAGTTTAAGTCCATAAAGACTACCAAAATGCCTACACTCCTTCACGAATTCCTTTAAGACCCTTATTTACATGTGCTTGAAAAAATTGAACTCCCTTGCATGTTTATAGATCACCTGTCCTCGAAGAAAGTCCCTTTGTGGCATTGAAAAAGTTTAGTGCGTCCCATCTTTGCCTTCCAAAGTTTGAAGAAAACTCCTTTATCTGTCTTGTGACTTATTCCTTTGCTTAGTTATCCTTTTCTTCTTCATAGGCCTGTCACTAACTCTCTATCATGACTGCCCTATTTTTTCTCTTCTAATGACTATGTTTTTTTCCTTTTTCCTTGTCTTATTGCAAAGTTTCATTGCTATGCATCTCTGTCATACAATTGCCATCATACTCTTTATGAATGATTTCCATGTTATGACTTTAACACACTTGCTTCTATGGACTATCTTGTGACTGGCCATCCCTAGTCTTTCCATGATGTCACACTATGTAGTAAAGGCCATGGCTTCTCTTTAGGGTATCGTTGTGTAGACATAATACTTGAAGATTCCCCTTTAATCCCCTTGAATCTGTTATTGTGATACCTATTTTATGGTACTGTCCTTGGTGTTCATGCATGTACTTTGACTGTCATGACATTTGGTACTATCCTTTACTTTCAAATTATTTTCACATTTTACCATGCATTCCACCAATCCCCTAAAGTTTGAAGCCAAATACTTTTCATGTGAGAAATCTCTTATGAATGGTGGACAAAACATCATACCCTATTAGTAGAATTTATGCATGATATAACAGTGATTATATATTATTGTCAAATACCTCCTTATTTATGAAGATTGTCCTTATGAATCATTATGCATCATGGTGCATCTACTTTGAAAACTGTACCCCTGTATCTCTTTGTTTTGCCTCATAAGGCTGGTGACTTCCCCTAATTTTAGCCTCGGTATACTGTCTTGAAGACTGTTGATCTTCATGGACTTTCATGTCCCTTTCATTCTAAGGTGAATGACTATCTTATGATGTATGTAGTCTCTGCTACCTTGTGTCAGATCTAGATTGAGAATTTCAGGACTGTACCTTTTTAATTGTCTTCTTACCTTCAATGAAGACTATCACTATTACTCATTGCCATTGCATTCTTCTTTTACATTCCTTATAAGAATTTGATGAGTGTGATACACGATTTTTAATCATCCTCTTACTTTTCAGCTCATCTTTCCTTCCTGATTGTGTATGCATCTTTTGTCTACTCAATATTGCCTTATGACTGGGCTATGCATTGTCCTTATGCTCTATCAAAACTCCTCTGTCACTTGTTCATTGTCACTTTTCATCTTTGTCTTGGACTGCCACATGATCTTCTCAACATGAATATATCATGTGTCTCTGTGCTGTTATCCTTTTCTTTCCTACCAGAGACCTACATCATGATGACTAACCTAACTTGCTTTCATAGTCTTGAACTTTCATACAAGATCTTTGAATGACTATAACTACCTCCTTCTTCCACTATAGCTCCTGAACCATGCTCCTTTATTTGTGATCACAATAATATAATTTTCCATGGTCTATGAACTACAGGCCTATATACAACCAAGTTATATGTTGTCTTCATTTTTTATAACAGCATGCACTTAAAGTGATGACCGTTTCTTCCTTTCATTGTACCATGTCTTGAAAGCATTTTCATACCCCTTTTATGATATACCTACTTAGTAGACTCTCCCTTTGCTCAAAGAGTCTGCTCTGCCAGTCTTAGCTGCTACCCACTGTACACACCATCATGTATGAGTTGAATGCATTGTTATTTACATCAAACGACAATATTATCCTAGACATAATGACTGTCTTGTGGACTGCCATTCTTATTTCTCTTTGTTGTCCTTATAGACTATCCAATATGACAGTCATGTTTTGTTCACTCAATCATGAGTCCTTATGATAGTCTAATAATTGATCTCATATTGATTTAAACATGATCATTATGACTGTCATAAGGAGATACAACATTTTATATTTCCACTTCAACAATGAGATTATTATTATGCATGATGACTGTCTTGTGCTATTGGAAAGACTATCATTTATATTTGTCTTTCAATGATGACTGTCACAACACATAGACTCTGCCTTCTAAGTTTGCATATTGCTATTTTTCCCACATGACTGCACTCTAGTGTTTTTTCCACTGTATATACTACCGTGAGTTATCTTCTTGGTACACAGAGCTTGGTCTTCATTCACAAGACCGTCCCTAGTATGTCTATCTAGTATAATATCACCATTTTCTTGGGGTTCTCTTCGTTTTTCCTTCAAAATATCACTCAATGGCTTCATTCATTAATGCAATATCACCATAGACTGATTTCTCTATTGTATGGAGATTTTAAGCCCTCATTGTTTATTAAAGGACATCCATTCATTAAAAGAAACTTTGCCCATTAAAGGACAGTCTCTTTCTTGTCTTTGACCTATCACTTGCATGTTTCTCTTTCATTCTCATGACGTACTCTTACCTCAGTCTCCTCTCATTGTATTCTTATTATATCTTTGTCCCTTTAAAATTCATGCAAATTCTCTCCTCGAGATATAGATGTCGTGAATACATGCAAGATAGATTTATTATATTGTTTGATTGAAAGGGAATCTCTTGCTCAAAATGCCACAAAGATGTCTTTTATAATTGTCACATAAGTCTTGCAGGGGATACACAATATATTTACTTAGAAAAAAAAATCTAGGGGCTGTGAAACGTGGGTAAACACACCAAGAACCTTTAAAACTGAAGCACTCATTGAAAAAATTTGACAGGGATTCTTGACATCAAAACTTAACATTTCCATCTCACATTTCAAGACTTTCAAAGCAAAATGAATACATATTGAATGAAACTAAAGATATGCTCATGATGCAACTTGTTTCAGTTGGAACATTTATAAGGGTTTGCATTCACCTGTCAAGATCTCCCGGAAACAACGAACATACCTTGTAGAAAATAGAGAGCAAACATGTATAGCTGTATTTTTTAATCATCTGGGTGTAGGAAAGTAATTTGTTATTATATTGAAGACTCTCCTTTTCCTGGACTCCCTTAATGCCACCAACCATCTCCTTCAATGCCCTGAAACTAAAAACCCTAGAGTCTCTCTTGCAACGTGGGTGAAGCTTTCAAAAGAAAACAAACTCTTTCTTTTCCCTCTTCTTTCTCGTGCCTAGACTTAGTCAAACTTTTACTTTCCCCCTCTCGCAATTTACTATTACAAGCTCTTTTACACCTTTTGCTTTTAAAATATTACGAGGCTTTAATATAGGTTTAATAAACCCCCCTCTTTGAAGACATAACAAAAATGTCAACAATTGCCTTTCTGATAATTATACTATGTGTATCAGAGATCTTTTTATTTTTTTGTTCCTTCTAATGGATCATGAAGATTTAGTTTATTTTATATTTTAACTCAAAAGAACTTTTCATTACCTTTCCAACCCACATTAATACCTCCTTTTTTTCATCCCTATGTTCAATCATATTAAAATCTCTCCCTAGAATCCAAGGAATGTTTTGGAGTTCACACAATCACTTCCACATATTAATTCTTTCTCCATAGTTATTGGAAGCATAAATTGTGCATAATTCAAATCTCTTATTATCTTTTTTGATAATGAGCTAGATTGCCCTATTTCAAGGGGAGATCCCAGATTTAGTTACAAAGACCATTTTTGGCTAATAGTATTGCAGCCCCTCCCTTGCCTTGATCATGTTTCATACAAAATTGAGAGACATCTTTCCAAATAAACTTGAGATTGGTTTCCAAGGTGAAATTAACAGCTTTAACCTCTTGAAGAAGAACCGCATCCTTTTCTTTTTCAAATTTTAGGTATCTCCTAATTATGTATTTTGTATTTGGGGCTTTAGTTCCCCTTGTATTCTAGCTTAAACAATTAAATGTCATCAATTTTCATATTTATTGTTTCATCCCTAATATTCCTAAATCTTTCAAAGTATTTAGGAAATATTTCATCCATACCTCTTCTCTTATGGTATGGACCTCTTACTTTTCTATTTTCTATTTTTCTTTTTAGTTTACTCTTAATCCATTCCACACCCGCTTTTAGGTTTGTGCCTTCCTTAGGATTACTAAGTTCATCATGTTGAGGAGAAAAACCATTTTATGGGTTCCCCCCTTCTCTATATTTTCTTCTTCAAGTAAGTCTCTTATTTATGCTTCTGTAAACTTTTTTTTGCTCTATTTACATTATTATTTTGTTTAGGGCTTCTTAAAACCTCTTTATCAATACGAATTTTTCTCCCATGTTCATATTTGATACTAAGAGAAAGTTGTAAGTTATCTATATTTTTCTCCTTCCTATTCAATTTCACTTCAAGTGGTTTTCTCCATCATTTCATTGAAGCTTTTTTTTCCCTTCAGCCTCTAAAACTATAGAATTAATAACATTTTCCATTAAGGTACTTTGGTTTTCCTTGCCTGATACTAATCTAGGAAAATTTATATCCCCATGTTTTGGGTTAATACTGGCAAGGAAAAGCTACAAGGAATACTCTCCCTTTTAGCTCAATCTTGTTCCATTAGGAAGTTTCCTTTTAAAATTTCAATATCGCTTTCTTGTTCCCTCTTATCTAGGGAAAAACTTGTGGACATATCTTCAATTTCATAATTGGCCTTGACCGAGCTTATTTGACTGTCCTTAATAATATTAACTCTATCTAAAAAACACTTTTGCTTCTTTTGCTAAGTCTACACATTCAATTATTTTATGTACCTATCTCTATCTCTCTATCTATTTGTAGATTCATCTTCCTATCTCGCTCTATCTTCATCTCTACCTCTATCTTCCTCTCTCCATCTCTATCTCGTTATCTCTCCATATCTCTCTGACCCTATATCTGATCCTCTCTCTACCTCTAGATCTATATATCACTTTCTATCTCTATATTTCTCTCTATATATTTTTATCTCTTCCATCTCTATCTATCCCTCTCTTCTCTTTCTTTATCGCTTCGTCTCCTCTCCATGTCCCTCTGAATGGGTGCATAGTTGATTTGAAGCTATCACTTCTCCTTTCAAACCTATGTTGCACAAACATCATTTGCTAAATAATACCAATTCGATTAATCATTCCATCAACTAAAATGGCCCAATTCTAGGCTGATCTATATTTACGATATGGCATTTTCTTCGCATTTTCATAGATTAAACGTATACTAAACACATATTTAGGGAGGAAAAACAAAAGATAATATTGAAACGTCACATTGAAGCGCTCAATTGAAATGTCACACTGAATGCTGATCAAGCGTTATTAAAACATGGGTTGGGGTAAGTAGGAGAAAAAACTCAGAAGTTGCAAAAATGTATATGGAAATTGAAGTTTGGCGAAACCTCCCCGATGAACTTGCGTTGAATATCATAGCAAGGCTGCTCCCAAGAAGAAGTCTTGTGAGATTGAGCACTGTGTGGAAAGCATGGAATGAGATGCTGTCCTCCTATTCTGCCGTGCAGAGAATATATCCGAACATACATCTTTCTCACACCTCTGCGTTTCTATTTCAATTCAATGAGATTGAGTTAGGTAAGATACGTCCATGGTGGGATTTAGGTAAGAGTCATTCATGGGTGATAGAAGGAAATGGAGATTTTTACAAACTTGGTGAATATTCTTATAGAATAGAAATAGCAAGCAACACCATGTTCTGTTTGTATGATTATCCTTACTATTATATTTGCGACGAAAAGAGCAGGTCTTTGAAACGCCTCCCTTACAATCCAAATGCCATTCATCCTGGCGGTACGCGTTACCCACGTTTTGTAAAAGCATTTCATACTTCCGCCGACAAATTCATTATGCTAGCGGGCTATTCAGTGCATTACATTGATGTCTGGGATTCATCAACCGGCCTCTGGACGCTTACACAGTTTGAAGGCTTGAATGGCATTGAGGCTTTAGGGCGGGGAGTTTACTACAGAGGAAGATTTTACTGTTTGGAACATGAATCATGGAATGGAGGGGTTGTGGAATATAACTTTTCCGATAGTCACTGGACAAAGATTCCACCCCCACATGATGCAATTTACAGAGATAATACATTTCAAAATTCTATGGGACATGAATATAGGACCGTTGCTAAAGTGTATTGGGGTTTAGCCGGGAGTGATGTCGGTGAACTGATTTTGGTTGACAGGGAGTGCGGGTTTATGTGGAAATTAGAAAACATTAACTCCAAGAGGTGGTGTAGAGTGGATATAAGTTTGCTCAAAGAAATTAAGCTTATTTCAGTTAACAACAGCGGATGGACTTTGGTGGTTAGTGGAGAAGGAAATAACGTATATGATGGAAGCAGAAGACTAGTGAGAAAATTTGCACTGGATGAAATTGATCCGCAACTTGCGATGCAAATAAAGTCACTGAAACATCGTACATTTTTTGACCTTTCCATACACCCACCCTTATTGCCTTTGGAGTGTACCTACTTATGGTGGCCTGATAACATAAATTTCTGACCTAATTTATTTAATTTTTACTTCAGTTTCTGCTTCACATCTTCATCTACATTGAGGTTCGAATATTATGTGAAAGTAAGATGGGGAAATTTTGCTATGGAGCACTTTGAGATTGAGCAAAACTTTTGTACGAGTTTTCTTCGAAAAAATTAACAAATTACAAGTTTTTAATAAAATGTCTTAAGAAACTTTAATAACAAATTTGTTTCTAGTGAAGACCATTATGATACTGGTCATGAGGTGTCTCAAGGAATGATTCACAAAAGCAATGTATAAAACAAAAATGCATAATTAAAAAAGAAAACATGCATAAATGAAGAAAAAAGAGAAGAAAAACAGAAATTTTTGCCTCATCAAATTAAAAGCTAGTGATTGATTTGATGATGGTGATAACCTTGTTGATGTAGAAATACCATCCCTCGAGAACAACATGAGGATTGGGAATGATATATTAAATGATAATGATTGATTGATTTAAACAGGGTTTGGATTTAGCAACATTAAGGATGAAAATAACGAATACTTTTGTAGATGTGCGTTAGTTTGCTTGGTTTGAATTGGTAAGATTTTTCTATGTTGTTATTAGTTTATTTTGATAAACAAAAGATTAGTTTGTGGAGTGGTTGCATATCTTATATTTTTTCTATTAGTTAGGGGATCACAATCTAGAAGGCTTGAGTATTTAGAATTTGGGGTTGTTGATCATGGGTGGAGATTGAAGTTGTTGTATGGTATACATAGGATTCATCAATGTTTAATCTTGGTTTGATAGAAGGATGTGTTATGGAGAGTGACGGGGATGGTCCATATTAGATGGAAATGGGAGGTCATGTAGGATGTAGTATCCAAGAACTATGTTATATAGTAATGGCATTTCCCACTCAATTATGTTTTTTGTTTAAAATGTTATACTTGGACATATTGAAGAATTACCAAAAAATATTTCATGATCTTTCCCACAACTTTATCATGGTCAAAATTAAAAATGAGGATAGGTATGGTGGTGTTGGGATGTATGGAATGAAGGGATGAAATGATGGTGTGTTATGCATGGATGGCTAATTATCACAAATGATAGATGAGTTGAATGAATGGAATCTAAAATTTCCCCAAGTGTAGAATACAAATAGGAAAATTTACACATGACACTTACAAATGGATTCTCTACATGGTACTTGCTCAAGCCACCATACAAATCATTTTCACCATTAAATATCTTTTGTATTTTATTTTTCTAATTTATGAGTTTAAATCTATTTAATTGTTTGAATGTTTTGAATCAACCTTTTTCTTCCATGATAAATTAATAATATGCTATTTTGAATAACTAACTTAGGCGGATCATGCTGCTATTGTTGCACTTGGTATCTATATTATTATGAGCTTTAGTGATTGCTAGGTTGGATTCTTTTGTAGTACTTCAAAGGAAAGTGACATTATGAGCAAGTTGAATTGGAGATTTGGTAGTTTCATGAATTGGATGAAAAGGATGTGGTGATGAAGGAATGCGGGATGGTGGATTTGAATGGGTAGAAAAGTGGATGGAAGGATATGATTATTGTCAAACATAAGAAACATCATGGGACCAAGAAAAATAAGGACTGCCATTTTCATAAACTATGTTATCTTTTGAAGTAGGCTTATTTCTTTAACTTTTAATTCTATTTTGTTATGATCGGTCCTTCTCATTGTAAAGGTTATATACCACTCAAATATTAAAAAAATTTAGGTGAAATGTACCCCTTTATTATGCTTTTCTATCTTTTTAATCAATAATATAAGGTTTTCTACTATGTTTTCCTATATTTTTAATCCAGCAATACTTTAAAATTATTTAAGTTTTTATTTATTTAAAAATTAAATATATTTACTAAAGAGTTGTAATATTTTAAATATATGACAACTTTTTTGATAGTTTTAAGTCTAGATGCTTAATTTTGGTTGACAACAAGAAATGTATTTGTATGTTCTTAGAGACATTTAAAAAAAAATAACACTTGGTAAGTATAAATAAAATAAATTAAAAGAGTTCTATCTATAGATATAATAGCTCTTTAACTAATTATTTTTTTATAAAATAATATTTAAATAATTTGAGATAAAATAAAATATTCTTTCAAATAAATATAACATTTTTTATAATTTTTGAGATACATATATTATAAATATCTATAATCAAAATATGTATACTAATTATTAACACATTGTTAGTTTAAAACATTCACATTCATACTATTGACTTAATTAGTTAGAAGTTTCCACATAATTTAAACCTTTAAAGTAAATTCTAAAAACATATATTAATGAACATGCAAACTTGAAAACTAAAAACTACAAATATGTTTAAATCTTTGAGAATGTTATATAATTTACAAACTCATTTTTAAGTCCTATGTGTCACATAAATGTATGTTTTACATTTATTTATCTATTTATTTAATTTATTTTAAAGTACTTTCATTGCTTGCAATACTAGAAGAATGACAAAAAATTCTGGATTGGTGATATTTTCTTCATAGCCCACTTGCCATATTACTTCTAGTGCTTGATCTTATATGCTCAAAACCTTGCTATTTCATACTCATTTATTGTACTTGACAACTCTAAATCAAACCAATAGACACATCAAAATATCCTTCTTCTTGTTGCACCACCAATTCATAGTATCTTCAAAATGACAAATCAATATCTTCTCAGCAACAACAACATAAGAATTAGGATGATGAAGAGATGAGTCACTCATAGAGGGGCTCGAAAAAATGCCCAGCTCATTGTTCAAAGCATTGGGAAAGCATCTTATCTCATGTGGAATAAATAGCTTAAAAAATCCTCTTCTAGGGAACCTTAATCTATTACTACCTCATAGATTCTTATTCACTGTTATGATATTCATCAACATGATCATATTAACTATGGAGTTTCCTTTCTCTTATTCATTCACTTATCATTGCATGGAATATTCACTTGATCATTTTCTAGACCATCTTCATGGGGGTTTATCCATTGACTGTCATAGGGTACACTATCATTGTAGAGTGTCATACAATCATTGATTTTCTTCATTCCTTTTGACAATGTCTTAATAGTCATAACACCTTTCAAACTCCTACTATTGATATTTTTTTTAAAAACACCAAAACAAAGATAACTATTTGCTTGAAGTTTCTCATTGACATTAAGAATCTTCAAAAAATTATATTTTTGGATTCATGTTGCCAAGTTAGTGATTTTAGACTTCATACTTGATGTTTTTCCAAAGATACCTTTGTCTTTTTAAGGTTTAAAATTACAATAAAATATGAGTGGATGACACAAAAGGAATCCTCAATAAAGTACCTTTTCAACTCGTATTGCCTTTTTGAGGTTCATGATATTTCAAAATTGTTGAGCCACTAGATTTTTTGGGAGTCCCATCAACCTTAGGAGTCTTAAAAGTCACTTTTTAGTTAACATGTAGAGAGGATATGATAATCTCAAAAATATTTCTAAAACTCTCACAACAATAGCTTAAACAAAATGAATAAATTGTAATTTTAACAAACAAATTGTTTGCACAAGAAACTCATTGATTTTCTCTATTTAAGAAACTGATGATTACAAATGATTTTTAGTCATCCATGGACTAATTAAAATCAAATAAAACTCATCTAAACATCTGATATGCATATGGAAACATTCAAATACAATCTATATTTAAATATGTGAGTTTTTGCAAATTATCTCACTCCCCAACACCACAATCCCACTTGCAACTGTAGTAGCTTCAATATATTGATCTAAAACTTTAATGGATTGTTGTAAATCAGTACAAACCTACAAAAAAAATCCAAAAATACCCTCATAGAGAATTCTATTCCCCCCCTTTTTTCTATATCCTTCTTTTCCTCTTAAAACTTTCATGCTAAAGAATGGGTTTTTCCTGTTTTACTTCTCCTTGTTATGGAATTAATTTTACATGCTTTATTTGGGCCTATTCAAAATGGAACGACCCATGATATTGCTTCATATCAAATTCCCCCAAATAAATTAAAATAAAATAAAATTAAAAACCATTTCCAATAGCCCACTAAAGATAGGAGTCTTTTTCAATTTATTTTCTCTCCTTTTTGACTCCTAAAAAAGAAAAAAATCAAAGCAAGTCTTGGTTGCCCACTTCCCAGTCCCTAAATTTTAGGGATAATTGAATGGTTTGTTAAAGCTCCACATTCAAATCTCGACACCCCAAATTTCGTTTCAAATATTTTTAATTTAAATATTTTAAAACTGTTTTTTCGTTACTTTTTTCTCCCACAAGTCAACTTGACAATGTGTAAAAGGAAATTAATTTGTCAAGTTTAATTATTCAAATATATATCATTTACCACCTTCAATTTGAATCTCAAACCAAAATTTACTCACCAAAAAATTACAAAATTGCTTAACAAAAATTGAAAATTCTACTTGATACAAGATTGCCAATACCGTGAATGCTCATTGGAACCTAATAGAAAATAATTTTTCATAGGTGTGACTCACAAAATTATAGATCTCAATTCATTTGGACACCTTTTCCCTTTTTCCACTGGAACCTTTCACATACATCAAATTTTGCAAACTTATCTGAGAATTTGTAATGCTTGAGGATCATGATGGGCCAAAAGTGTGATATGATGGGTATGTGGTTGGCAGCCCTATTTTTACCCAAATTGATGAAGCAGAAAGGGTTTTTAAAGGAGTTGTCAGCTTTCACCAATATAAATTATGCTTTACTTTGAATTTAATGTCGGCCTGAGTATTATTCATTTTTCTATTCAGAATTATGACTAAAAGTCTTGATTGATAGAGCTAATTGAAAACTTTTATAGCTTTCAAAAATATCACATTTTTGAGTCCATGCACATCACATTTTATGCTTTTGCATACTATAGGATTAAAAAAGAAAAAGAAATTAGATTTCAGAAGTTTTGACCAAGTTAAAGGTGAGAATTCGGACCATCACAAGTTTTTTATAACTTTAAAATTTGTAATAAAAAAATCATAATTAATTATTTACTTGAAAAAAATTGCAAAAATATGAATCACATCAGAGCATGGGTCCTCTACTTTATATCTAAAATCTTATAAAAAAATATTATCATTTTGTTTTGGTTAGAGATTGTTAGAATGAGACACCCTTGCTTATTTTCACAGAAATTTAAGTACCATTTGCATTAAAATTTTAGATTTCACCAAATATATTTTTCTTCTTTTAAAAAACCCTGAAGTAATTTAGAACTTCCCCGTTTCAATTTACTTTCTGAATTCTATTTCTTGTGCTGAGACAATATGATAACTTATTCAGGAATTTTTTTATGTCAAGTTGCCTAACTCTAATTTTTAAGTTTTTTGCCATACAAGAATTTCTTTTTTCCATGAGTGATCTTTTCACCACTTTTGGCCATGTTTCATCCTTCCTCTACTACCCATCACATAATTCAAAGCATCAAATTTTCTTCCCAACCAATATAATTCATCAAAATTAGAACTAAAAATTAAAATTATACCTCCTCCTTCATAAAAAAAATGTATTCATTTACCTCATTTTCTGTTCTACCTTTTTTTATCTCTTTCCAGTATGTCTCCTTCATGAAATTTCACTGTTTCCATGCCTTTTGAAAGACATGACACTGCTGCAACCTATTTTTTTTTCACTCAAAACAACATTATTATTATCATAAAAAAACTCAATTTCCATATTACTTGACAAGAAATCATGATTACTAATAAAAAAAATTCACCTCCACTGTTCTCAAGCAATGATTCCTTAGAAAACTCTTCATTAACCATTTCACTCCACTCTTCCAATCCAACTTTATAATTTTTTTTTTGTTGCAACAAACTTATCTATTCCTTCACTATCTTTCTCATCAAAGGAAACAAATAAATCAGATTTCACCTTACCCTCTGCTACTACCTTCATTCCACTTGAGATCTTTGCTTCATTCTAAGTCAACAAATTACCTTTCTCATATTCATCATGGTTAGTACTAACAAAGCCAACATATTCATGCTTCATATCATCTAAAATTCTAATTTCATCAACTAAAAAAGACCTTGCATTGCTACAAACCTTACCCATTTCTTCTTTCAATGGCTTCAACTTGTGTTTCACTCCATCCTTCATCAATGTGTATGTGTTGACATAACCATCATGCATTTCCTTCTTGTCAAATTTCCAAGGCCTCCCTAACAAAATACAACACACATTCATAGGAATAATCACATAAAGTTTCATCTCTATAGTCTCATATATTAATATTTACCAAGATTTGTTTGCTGATCAAAAATTTCCTACGATCTTGTAGTCATGCTATCCTATATAGATGTGAATTCCTTCTTCTCTCTAATTCCAATTTTCTCACCATCTCTTTAGAAACAAGATTGTTTGTACTACCTCCATCTATAATGACATTACATACCTTGTTTTGGCACTTGTATCTTGCTCGAAACAAACTTTTTCTTTGAATCAATTTATCATCTTCATTCAACAATGTTCTCCTAGCCATTAAAGTTTCACCATCTTCTGCTTCTTTGGAATGTGATGACCTTGCATCTTCTCTATTCACATTTATTGCTCTATTTTGATTTTCAGTCCTTCTTCTTGGTCCTTCCTATTCACGAGGACAATCATATGCCCTATGAAATTCTTTTGCACACTTAAAACAAGTTCCTCAGAAGGTTTCTCTTCTAAAAACTCTACTCGATCTTCCTCTACCTTTTGGATTTTGATCTCTAGGACCATACAAGTCATCATATCTCTAATTTTTTTTATGTTGCCTTAGTCTTCTTTTTTCTGATTTTTCTAATTATTGTCTGCTCCATATGTTCTAACTTCAACCTCCTCAGCATGGCCTCTTTTTCTTTTCTTACCTTCATATCTTTTGTTCATTCTTTCCTCAATTTTTAAGGAAATTTGATATACATCTTGTTGAAAGGTGCAAGAAAACTAAGAGGGGGGTGAATCAGTTGTCACCAAACTCAATCTCAAATCTCAAGCACTTATTAACTTAAAATCCACTTAATTTTTTTATTAAGTATGAACATGAAATGCAAGTAATAGAAAGCAATATCAACACAATAAACACTAGATTTACGTGGAAAAACCAATAAGGGAAAAACCACAGTGAGGATTAACTCACAATATAAAGTATTTCCAAAATCAATTACAAAGAGGCTCATTGCCAGAGGGCTTACTACCCAAAAAGGAATCATTGTCTAGATACAAGAATCACTGCCTATAGATAGGACTCACTGTCCATAAGGGAGGCTCACTGCCTGCAAATACAAAAGATAACATAAAGTTCCACCACAACAAGTTACGCACATCTGTAGCCTGATAAGAAGATTGTAGACATCGTCAGCTCACTGATTTTGGGAATCTAACACATTAAAGTACTATTGCCTCAACTCTTTTTTGCACAACTTTGCTTCACAAACTTGTGGCTCATCTGATACATCAATTCATTATATCTTGACTTGTATTTATACCATATTCAACCTTATAAACTTTCTACAAGGTCGGCTACACATGCTTCATTTTAAAAATTCAAATTAGGTCAACAACTCAACATTCTTGCGGTGGATAGGAATGAGAGCGGACCAAACCAACACTTAACCAAGATCCAAAACAATGTCTTAGATCAATCACATGCTTCCTTAATTGATACTTATCCTTTGCATGAAGTGTAAACACCAGGTTGGCCAAACCTAATAAAAACACAAATGAACTTTGAAGTACATGCTTCCGCAACAAGAATATGACATGCAGACCACATAACATGCTTCACAATACATTGGAACAAATCTCAAATGGATTTCACTTCGTTCGTGTAAGGTATTCTTCTTAGGGATCATCATGCCTAATGTCTCCAAGAGAGGACAAGTCAAGAGTAATAGATTGTAACTTAGGGGATGACTTGTGTCACATCAAGCTCTAAGAGAAATTTGTAGGCTAAGAAATATCACACTCTTGGAGGACATTAAACTCAATGACAACACTAAGAAAATGATGCATCACAAGAAAAAATAAAATTGCAGCATGAAACATGCAAAATGTTAAAAGATATCATCGATGTATGCCTCCACTTTAAATCAGTTGCTAACACCATTATTGTGAGCAATCACTTTAAAGTAGCCAATATTTACTCCTAAGACATGAGAGATTTCCTATGAAAACCCTATGCCAAATGATATGTTTTTGAAATAAAGATACATCATGAAAAAGGAAGGAGGGGTTGCCCCCAAAAATACACAAGGGATCTATGGATTCAAGGTCAATATATCTTTGCTCCAATATTGCTATAGAGATTGAAAATGTCATCATTCCCCAAATACTCATAAAACTGGAAGAATGACACATAGAGAGCAAAAAAAACTTGAAAAATACTTTTAGGTCAACATCAAAGAGACCTAATTTTCTTGATGCCTTGCATCATCCCCAAAAGGAAAACATAAAAAAAAATGAAAAGATAAATGTTTATGATATATAGAAGAATGTAGATACATATAGAGGAATTCACAAAAAGAGAGAGATACATCAAACAAAACAACATGAGGGATCACATTATTCACATGCAATTAGATAAAGAAACATGAAAAAGAAAACAATGCAAAAGACTAGTAAGGCACATGCGATTCAACCTATAGTAGGCCATTCTCATCCCAATCTTGATTAGTATATATGGAAGGAAGACAACTAGCCAAAGGGACCACAACAAGTGCCAAACCAGGGGAAGGATAACTAACCACTTTCCCCCACTAAATGTAGGACAAGGATGAGTTGAGATAGGTGATGAGAATGAGCTCCTTGCGAAAAAGAGAATGGTTTGCAATGAATGTATAACATGTAATAGTAAGAATGATAGGATCCTACAAATATTACATGACAAAGAGAAAAATAACATGCTTTAAGGTATAATTTCTACGATATCAAGTTTTTTGAAGACTGTCCTTAAAGCACGATACTCATTAGTACTATGCCCCATGCTTCTATGATATTGACAATGAGACTTGTTTGTATTCTTAGGATTTGGAATTTGATTTTATCTAATTTGTGGTAATGTTATAAGTCCTTGTTGTAGAAGTGTGTGTAGATTCTTTCATTTTCATACATGGGATATGGAAATTTTAGTGTCTTGAGTTTGTAAGGCTTTCGTTGTTTACTAGATTCACCAACTTGTTGAGGTAGATGTTGAGGAGGAGGACCTAAGATGATCCTATCATCCTTGTGAGGCATTGGTTTTTCTTTAGGAAGGAGAACACTTATGTCAAGAGAAGAATATTGATATCCTATTCCTTTGGTTTCTTCAATAGGGATTTTCTCTAAAAGTTTATGAATTTTATGCTCATTGGTTATATGTCACATCCTTGGTTGGTAAGCCTTGGCCATAAGTCTCTTTAAGGTTGATGGGATTGTTGGTCACTTTGTTAACATAAGATGGATGATTATACACTTTCTTGTAGGAGCTAGGTTCACTCATTGTTGGAAGTTTAGGCTTAGTTTGTGACTTAATTTCAGGATGTAAATTTCCAAACATCTTAAGTTGTGTTGGTTGTTTCATGGATGGATAAAAGGATGTATTATTCTCAAGATTGTTAAGGAAATAATTTATGAATTCATGAATTCTAGCATCATCTTCTCCAATGATTTCAACTTCACGAGGACACTCATTAGGATTTGGGTGAGCATGATTAGGTTCAATCACATTAGGATCATTGCCAAAAACAAAACTTGAAACATCAACCAAGGAGAATAAGAACTTTTGCACATTGCTAAAATACTTATCCATTTTCATATTTTCAAACTCAAAAAAGGTAATTTTCTGATAACACTATGTAAGAAGCTAAAAATGAAATCTTGCAAATGCAATTTTCAAATCACACAATGCACTAGATGTACCAAATTAAGCTAAATATAATGAATATGATGAAACACAAACTTAGCAAACTGAAACAAAAATATGATAACAACAAACAAAAACACAAAACAACAAATTTTAATTTCAAGAAATGTAGATCAAGATGGGCTATGGAAAATGGGTCCTATATTAGGGTTTTGAAATTGACTTTTATAGATTTTTAGGTGTTTTCTAATGGTTTTTAGATTCACTTTGTAAAAGTAAGTTTCACTTTCAATTTTCTATAAATGCAATGTGACATGCAAGTGTAAATTATGATGAAATGATGACCTAAAAGACCTAGTTTGATATAAAATTTTGTTTCAATTTTTAAATGAAAGTTAATGTGATGTATATGATATGCAAGATGACTATTTTTTTTGTATTTTTTAGATTTAAAGAATGCAAACAATGCAATCCTAAAACCCTTAATGAAATGCAAATTTGAATGAAAACTAGAGACACCCTAAATGAGATCTAATTCAATGCAAATGAATGCAAGATCTAAACCTAGGATGAAAAGGACTCCTAAAATCATAAAACTACAATTTTCAAAAAGTCAGGTTCACCATAATGAAATGAAGGAAAAATAGGTTCACCAAAATGAAACAAAATGATGAACCAATTTTCACTCTATTTCACTCAATATGTAAGAAATAATGTGCAAATGAGTAACAAAAATTAAACCTAACTGATATAGCAATCAAAAGGAAGGTTTTAAGAGGGTCAAATGCTATGTACCTATTGCAAAAAGTGTTTTTTTAGGTCTCACTAAAGACTCATTCGCCCAGTGGCGAATGGGTCTTAGGTATGGTTACACATGAAAAAATGCTTTCTTGGTTATGTTCTTCAATGTATGCACTCACATATCCTATTCAGAGACTATCATAAAACTGGAAAAAAAATTTGTAGCTCATTTTCTGTGATCTTGCAAGAAAGGTGATGACTTCAACAACTTTGCAACTTTGACAACTTTTTTTCTACAATTGATCTTCAACCTAAAACTTGCAATCACACATCAAAGGAGAAGAAAAATGTTGTTTTGTTAGGGAATAGGGGTTTTCCTTGGTCAAATCTCATTTTAGTAATTAAAACTTGAAATGAAACAATGCTTTAAGGAGTGATGAATGAACAAAATATAATGTCACAACTCACCAAACCTTGTTGAAACCTTGGATTGTAAGTCTGAAACTTAGCATGAAATGGACTCAATGAGTGTATATCGTGATCACGAACTTGACATAAGATAATGTCTTTGAACACTTGAACTTGATTACCAATGTAACATCATCATATTAGCTCAACAACATGCATGACTTTGACAAGATGATTGATATCTAGATTGTTGCAATATTCCTTCAATAATATGCCCTTGAATGCCTTAGAAATTCTCTTGAATGCTCTATAATTCTCTTGTGAAAGTACTCTTGATTGCTTATGAAAATCTAGTTATGAAACATAGTGAAATAACCTTATATTTATACTTATCTTACTCTTAATTCCTGAAATTCAAATAACACAAGCCAAAATTAGATCAAGGATTTGAAATCATTAAAATACTGCCAAAAACATATTCCAAGGTGGGGGGGGCCCTAGTGTTAAGTGAGAACCCATTCACCATGTGGCAAATGGGTCCTAGCACACTTAACTAGGACACACTTCGGGGGATGCTAAATCTTATGTAAAATTAGGGTCCTAGGACCTAGTGAGGACCCATTCACCAGGTGGAGAATGGGTCCTAGGTCACTAACCTAGGAAAAACACCTTGTAAAATTAAGTGTTGTGTAATATCATTTCTGAATGTTGAGTTTTATCCCTTAGAATCTGTAATTAATTAGGATTGGATTTGAATTAAATGGGCCACTTAACCTCAAATTAACCTCAATTAATTAATAAATCCCTAGATTAGTGTGAAAGTGTAAATATACACTTTACAATACCTTAAATAAGGTAACATTAAGTCCATTTTATTAAGAAGGGTCATAAACTTAATGTGAATGTTTGAAATACATTACAACAATAAATCAATACACAATTAAGCTCATTTTAATATTAATTATTTGCAAATTAAGTGTGAAAAAGGGATACTTTTTTTGACACTACATATTTTTTTTTAATAAATATTTTATATAGTGTCGGGAGGAAGATGATAGGAAAGTTGATGGCCTCACATTTGCTAAAGGAAGTTTATGTTGAGGAAGCTAGACGTGGCATATTTACATATAATAAATTACTCAAACATGTCTTAATATGTGATATTTTGGATGTTGAGAGGTTTAGGAAAGAAAAATGCTATACTGTTGTAGTTGACCCTTATAGAGAATTATTTTGCAAGAAAAACCTAAAACCATTTCTTAACCATGCAATTTTCAACAAAGGAATCTTTATAGATGCCTAGGTGGAGCACTTGACTAAACTAACAACAAGACATATTTCATTGTATTCCTATTAGCTCAAGAATAAATAATGTATTATCAAGAAACTGTGTACAAGCTTTTTTAAAATCAATATAATAAGAGCTACTCTCACCAGTAGTAGTTTTCCCAAACTATATATACTATATATAGTACACAATAATAAGTAGAAATATAATTTAACTCTTATATAAAATTAAATAAAAAATGTGTTAAATATTTTAAAATATTTAATATAATATATACTTTTAGAATATATTAATATTTTAAAATACATTTATTAATTTACATTATAAAATTAAAATATAATAAATAATAAATAAAAATATTTAATTTAAATATACAATTTATAATATAATACTATACTTAAAATATATGTACATATAATTTTAATTTTAGTTTCCCTTCTGACTGAACTAAAAATAATAATGACCGACTTTACACGCTCCCCACTTTATCTCTCTCTCTCTCTCTCTCTCTCTCTCTCTCTCTCTCTTTCTCTCTCTCCTTCCATGTTCATGTTCCTACAAATGAATGCATGGTTGATTTGAAGCTATCACTTCTCCTTTGAGAACTATTTTCCACAAACAACATCATTTGCCAAATTACATATCAATAAAAAAAAGGTAAAAGGTCCTTTTTTAAGTTCACGATACCATGAGTATATGGGACTCCTCGTACTCCCCCAAATATGAGGGAGGCACCTAACTCGTGCTCCACAATACGAGGCCCTCGTACTCCCCCAATATGGGGGAGGCACCTAACTCGTGCTCCACAATATGAGGTGTACATACCCTACCCCCTGCAGGATTTGAACTTGTGACCTCCCTGTCGAGAGCACAAGTTCTCCCACCGATAGAGCTCACTGAGGTACCTAATGGGGCCCTTTCGGGGCTCATGTCTTGCTCAAATTTATTAAAAAAAACCAAAATTTAGCCTAATTAATCTTCCAAACCTCCTTGGCATACCCATCGCACAACAAGGTGCCATTGATAGTATACGATCTAATCCATTCCATCAAAACCTCTTATTGCTAGCCATTTTAAACAACTTTGTGCTCCAAGTGCTTCTACCTTACTTTCTATTGTCAATTTTTAACAAAACTTGTGTTTTATTCAATTTTTGTATTTATTAATGTTTGCATAATAAGCATGATTGCTGGTTAAAACTTAAAATTAAATAAGAATTAAGAAATACAAAAAATAATTAAAATTTTGTTGAGCTTGTAAGCTTCAAAATCACACTATAGACATGATCACAAAATAAATGATCTTTTATCATTAAATATAAAAAATAAAGTTTGATATATATTTTAATTATATAAAAATGAACAATAATAATTAAATTTCTTACTCTTCAAAGAAAACAATCCTTCTACACTCCATACCAACAAATCACTCAAATTCACCAAATATGCAAATTGTAGATTCATTAATCTCAAAGAGTGTGTAGACCATTCCATACAAAAGAAGTAATAAGAAATTCAAATTTTTATGTATAACTCCATTTATGAATGATATAGCCTATCAATAATTGCATGTAAGACATGCACAGTTTTGAGCTTTTCATCTTCCTTCAACTCTAAACCAAAAATCCGCTTCAATATTCTATACTTCCTATAAACATATTCAAGTTGCTGATATTCATAGTTATATAGGTCATCAAGAACGATTGTAATTATCCATTCTCCTTGACGCACCTTAAAATAGTTGTAGAAATACGTATACAATGATTGCATCCAATATTGACCACTCGACATTAGTTTCCTTGAGTACCATTTTTAATGACTTCAAACGAATTGTCTGTGCAACCATCATACTGTACATTTGACCGTATTTATTAATTTATTGCAAATCAAAATACAATGTGTTTTTTATTTTCAATTAACTATGCCGAGAGGCGTATTACAATGGCATCCACCAAAAAGTAATGTGTAAGGAAAAACTCTTCAGCTAGAAATTGGCGTTCAAACGACATGCAAATCCATATCCACTCTTAAATCTTATCTTCTTATCTTCTTATCTTTTTATGAAAGCTTTAGTTTTGTTTGAGATTTGCTTTTTAAATTTTTTAAATATTTTCAATAAAACTTAAATATTATTTTTGGAAGATAATCTGAAAGAAAAAAATGATTACAATTTAAAATAGCATGGGTTAGGATTAGAGAAAAAATGATGAAAATAGGCCCAAGGATAATTCTGACGTATTATATATATATATAAATAAATTAATAAATACAGTCAAATGTGAACCCTGGATAGACTTGCCACTTCAAAGGCTTCAAATTCAGAAAAGGGACATTGGTTTAAACTTTGACTCTGCTCCATCCATCGCCCTTCCAATCAAAACACTAGGAAAGTATTTTCTTAGCATTTTCATAGATTAACGTATACTAAACACTAGGCATTGTGCCTTACATTTAATTAGCGAGGATTTAAAAATGATGACATTGAAACGTCACATTGAAACGCTCAATTGAAATGTCACATTGAATGCTGATCAAGCGTTATTAAAACATGGGTTGGGGTAAGTAGGGAGAAAAAACTCAGAAGTTGCAAAAATGGATATGGAAATTGAAGTTTGGCGAAACCTCCCTGATGAACTTGCGTTGAATATCATAGCAAGGCTTCTCCCAAGAAGAAGTCTTGTGAGATTGAGGACTGTGTGGAAAGCATGGAATGAGATGCTGTCCTCCTATGCTGCCATGCACAGAATATATCCAAACATACATCTTTCTCACACCTCTGCGTTTCTATTTCAATTCAATGAGATTGAGTTAGGTAAGAGACATCCATTGTGGGATCTAGGTAAGAGTCATTCATGGGTGATAGAAGGAAATGGAGATTTTTACAAACTTGGAGAACATTCTTATAGAATAGAAATAGCAAGCAACACCATGTTCTGTGTGTATGATAATCCTTACTATTATATTTGCGACGAAAAGAACAGGTCTTTGAAACGCCTCCCTTACAATCGAAATGCCATTCGTCCTGGCCGTACGCCTTACCCACGTCTTGTAAAAGCATTTAATACTTCCGCCGACAAATTCATTATGCTAGCGGGCTATTCAGTGCATTACATTGATGTCTGGGATTCATCAACCGGCCTCTGGACGCTTACACGTTTTGAAGGCTTGAATGGCAGTGAGACTTTAGGGCGGGGAGTTTACTACAGAGGAAGATTTTACTGGTTGGATGATGAATCATGTAATGGAGGGGTTGTAGAATATAACTTTTCTGATAGTCACTCGACAAAGATTCCACCCCCACATGATGCAATTTACAGAGATAATACATTTCAAAATTCTATGGGACGTGAATATAGGACCGTTGCTAGAGTGTATTGGGGTTTAGCCGGGAGTGATGTCGGTGAATTGATTTTGGTTGACAGGGAGTGCGGGTTTATGTGGAAATTAGAAAACATTAACTCCAAGAGGTGGTGTAGAGTGGATATAAGTTTGCCCAAAGAAATTAAGCTTATTTCAGTTAACAACAGCGGATGGACTGTGGTGGTTAGTGGAGAAGGAATCAACGTATATGATGGAAGCAGAAGACTTGTGAGAAAAATTGCACTGGATGAAATTGATCCGCAACTTGCGATGCAAATAAAGACACTGAAACATCGTACATTTTTTGACCTTTCCATACACCCACCCCTATTGCCTTTGGAGTGTACCTACTTATGGTGGCCTGATAACATAAATTTCTGACATAATTTATTTAATTTTTACTTCAGTTTCTGCTTCACATCTTCATCTATAGTGAGGTTCGAATATTATGTGAGAGTAAGATGGGGGAATTTTACTATGGAGTTCACTTTGAGATTGAGCAAAACTTTTGTACGAGGAAAAAATTAACAAATCACAAGTTGTTAATAAAATGTCTTAAAGAAACTTTTATAACAAATTTGTTTTCGTATTGACTTCTTCTAATTGGAAAATGATTTAAGATAAAGAAAAGTTAAAATATGTTATTTATATTGATTCTTTATTATTGAGGATGTAAAAATTACTACTGACATAATGAATTTAAAGTATGTGCTTCTTTTCAATTAATTTCTTTATAGATATTTTTTCTTGGGTTCTATTTAAGTTTGGAAGACCATTATGATTCTAGTCATGAGGTGTCTGAAGGAATAATTCACAAAAGTAATGTGTAAAACAAAAATGCATAAGTAAAAAGGAAAACATGTATAAACGAAGAGAAAAGAGAAGGAAAATAAGAATTTTTCCCTCATCAAATTAAAAGATAATGATTGATTTGATGATGGTGATAGCCTTGTTGATGTGGGAATACCATCTCTCGAGAACAACATGGGGATTGAGAATGATATATATTAAATGGTAATGATTGATTGATATAAACAAGGTTTGTATTTATCAATATTAAGGATGACAATTATGAATACTTTTGTGGATGTGTGTTAGTTTGCTTGGTTAGAATCAACAATATTTTTCTATGTTGGTATTAGTTTATTTTGATAAACAAAAGATTAGTTTGTGGAGTGGTTGCATAGCTTATATTTTTTATATTAGTTAGGGGACCACAATCTAGAAGGCTTGATTATCTAGAATTTGGGGTTGTTGATCATGGGTGGAGATTGAAGTTTTTGTATGGTATACTTAAGATTTGTCAATGTTTAATCTTGGTTTGACAAAAGGATGTGTTATGGAGAGTGATGAGGATGTGATATTAGATAGAAATAGGAGGTCATGTAGGATGTAGTATCCAAGAACTATGTTATGTAGTAATGGTATTTCCCACTCAATTATGTTTTTTGTTTAAAATGTTATACTTGGACATATTGAAGAATTATCAAAAACATATTTGATGATCTTGTCCACAACTTTATCATGGTCAAAATTAAAAATTAGGATAGGTATGGTGGTGTTGGGGTGTATGGAAGGAAGTGATGAAATGATGGTGTGATATGCATGGATGGCTAATTATCACAAATGATAGATGAGTTGAATGAATAGAAGAAAATTTCCCCAAGTGTAGAATACAAATAGGAAAATTTACACATGACACTTACAAATGGATTCTCTAGATGGTACTTGTTCAAGCCACCATACGAATCATTTTCACCATTAAATACCTTTTTTATTTTATTTTTCTAATTTATGAGTTTTAATATATTTAATTGTTTGAATGTTTTGTTTAACCTTTTTCTTCCAGGGTAAACTAATAATATCCCATTTTCAATAGCTACTTTAGGTGGATCATACTACTTGTGTTGCACTTGGTATCTATATTATTATGAGCTTTAGTGATTGCTAGGTTGGATTCTTTTGTAGTACTTCAAAGGAAAGTGATGTTATGAGAAAGTTGAATTGGAGATTTGATAGATTTGTGAAGATTAATGATAGTAAGTTTCCACAATCCATATCGTAGATCAGTGTTGCTTTTGGATTTGATTGTGTCAAAAGTTTTTAGCATCAACATTTCAAATCACACTCTGTGATCCATCACTAGGATGAAAGAGAGCAAGAGGAGAAAGTGATTTGAAATGTTGATGCTAAATTTTTTTGACACAATCAAATCCATAAGCAACACTGATCTAGATTTGTGAAGAGTTAGATGAAACGAATGTGGTGATGATGGATTGGGATGGGTAGAAGAGTGGATGGAAGGATATGATTATTTTCCAACATAAGAAACATCATGGGACTAAGAAA
>VDFB02057706.1:0-19019 GCA_007258455.2 Sequoia sempervirens
CAATGGTTGTTTCAACAATGCAACTTAATCAAAGTATACGTTGCCACACTACAACATTCAATATTGTATTTACTTCATTGGCCCCCATCGAACAACAACAACAGAATCCATTAACCCCTACAGCAGCAAACACTTACCATTCACCTTCCGTGTATCAAGGTCACCACCTCCACAACCACCAAACCATGTAATATATGTATGCATATTCACACACACACACACACACACACATATATATATATCTACATCGACATATACATATATTCACACATATACATCTACATATACATATATATACACATACGTACACATATACATATATATTTACACATACGTACACATATACATGTATATATATGTATATATATGTATATATATACATACATACATACATGCATGCATACATACATATATACACATATACATATATACATATGTAGACACATATCTACACTCTGTGCATCTTTGGTGCCATACACATTTTGTACAATTAGCCCCTTCGAATCCCTCTAATGGATTTCACTTCAAATCCATACAAAGAGGACACTGTAGATTGTGAACTGTCACAGAATTTATTCTTCCCTTTGCCTATATGCATTTGCACATTCATTGAGCTGACATGGTTTTCATTTTACTTTGATGCCCACCTTCTTTGTAGTCTGCTAACAAATAGAGGAATTGTATAACAACTACATTATTTGCCATTTAGTATTATAGAGTAAATGGAGAAATTGTAAGAGAACTATTAGTAGAACATACATACATATATTTATCCATACAAACATATATATAGACATGGAAGTAGACATGCACTAATTTTTTTCGAAGACTTGAAAATATATTTTCCTTAATCATTCTATCCATGTGTTGTGATGATGTGCATTTTCCTTGATTTCACTTTTTTAACAAAAAAATAAATATAGATATGCTTCCAGTGCTAATAAATATAAAGGCAAGAGAGAGATAAAATTATATCATACTTGGACCAATCGATATAATAGTTCACTTGCCAATTCATAATCCAAGAAACATTATTCCACACTCAATATTATAGGAAAATACCGAAAGGATAAAATATCTATGAAAAAGACATTTACTATATAACACTGGGAAAACTAATTTCATATATATATATAGTTGTGTATGTATATGTATGTATATGTTTACATGTATATATGTATGCATATGTGTAGATATTTGTAGGTATATGTTTACATGTATATATATATGTGTATGTTTTACATGGATATTTTTGCATAAATGATTAAGTTATTGTTCATGCTTTTCAGGCTATGCTTATTGTTCCTTTTGATAGCAGGTTGGAGGGTTTTAACACTGGTGTGGTGCAAAATCTGTGGGAATGTATATGTATATACACGTGTGTGTGTATATATATATGTATGTATGTATATGTATACATGTATACAATTGTGTATATGTTTACATGTATATATGTATGCATATGTAGACATACATATACACATGTATATCTACATGTATAGATATGTATATATGTATACATGTATATATGTCTATATATTTACATGTATATATGTATCTCTATATTTACATGGGTATTTTGCATAAATGATTAATTTATTGTTCATGTCTTTGGTTCTTTCTTTATTGTTTTTTTGATATCAGGTTGAAGGGTTTTAACACTAATGCACTATGAAATGTGTGAGAAAGTAAATTGATTAAGTTCCATTTTCAAGAGAGCCATTGTGGTGTTGGTTTGATAGCACATTATTTATTGTTCATGCCTTTCATTCAGTGCTTATTGTTCCTGTTGATAGTAGGTTCCAGGGTTTTATATTGATTAAGATGCATTCTACAAATAGAAAGTGTGGTGTTGCTTTAGTAGCAAATCATTGTTAAAATTGTCATGTTCTGCTCCATCCTATAATATATTGGGGGTAGTTAAGGTTGTGCCATGGAATCTGTAAGTGGTTTTACATGGTAATTTTGCATCAATGATTAATTTAGTGTACATGTGTATATATATATCTCTATGTCTACATGTATATGAGTATCTGCATGTTTACATGTATATATATGCATATGCATGCATGTATATATCTATGTATATTTGTACACATATATATGTATTCCTATGTAGACATGTATATATATATGTATGTCCACATGGGTATGTTGCAGAAATGATTAATTTATTATTGATGTGACCCAGTCTTTGCTAATTGTTCCTTTCGATAGAAGGCTCGACAATTTTAACATTGATCTATTGTAAAATGTGTGAGAAACTATATTGATTAAATCACATTGTCGAAAGAGCCTTCTTATATATATGTATATATACACACATGTATACACACTTAATTGAGACTTGAAGCTAAATTAGTGTTATTCTAATAAATCTTTTATAATTTCCCTATTTCTCTATAATATTTAATGTGAGGAAATACAGCTTGAATTTTTTCATAAAATTAAGATGATTGAACTACAGTTGCCCCTATAGCAACAGGTATCAAGCCAAAAATGCACAGTGATAACTACAAACAATAAACAAAGGCCACAAAAATTACTCACCACAAACATATTTTCTTCATGGAAGGAAAAATATTTTTCTACAATTTCCCTAAACCCACAGTAAATAGAGCTCCCAATGTCAAAGATATACATAGATAATCTAAATAGTAGGGCAAAAATGAAAGAAACAAGATTTTACTATAAAAATCCAAAGTGGCACAACCATAACTACAAAGAATAAACAAGGGCCACAAAAATCACTCAGCCCAACCGTATCTCTTTGATAAATATGAAGAAATACTTAGCACAATATTGAACAACCAAATTTTAGTAACCAATAAAGAACATTTTATTGCAATTTCTCCACCCATAAAGAGTAGTAGTCTCTTCCAAGTCTCAAAAATTGCTATAACGCCAAAGATAAAAAATTATTAGAACAAATTAACAATAAATTAATCATTTATGTAAAGTAGCCATCCAAACATCAGTATAAGGCCACAACCTCCATTGAAAATTTAAGCTACATCACCTGATACTAAATACCATATACAAATAGAGAAATTGTAAAAAGAGCTATTAGGATAACAGTAAACACCCACCAATACAATTTTATCACCAATATGTGAATAGTTTCATACATCCCTAAACCCTACACATAGATAGCTACAATTCCTCCTATGCTAATAGCTGCAACACCAAAGATATACAGAGATAATCAATGCAATAGATCAACAGTGACAAAAAGTAGATTTAACTACAATTGTTCCTATGGTAAAAGGTATAAAGGAAAAGAAAATATACTAAGAAGACATTAACAATAAATTAATCATTTATGCAAAACACCCATGTATAACAGAGTATAACCCCACAAGCTTCATTGAAAATGAAAACCAAACCATGTGTACGGTACCAAAGATGCACAAAGTATATATATGTGTCTACATATGTATGAATAAACAAGGGCCACTTTCACTAAGTATTATAGAGAAATCAAGAAATTGTAAAATTGATATTAGAATAGAACTCAACAGCCAAAAATTAGTAGCCCTATCCATTATTTTTTCATGAAACAAAGAAGATTTAACTACACACTCTCCACCCTAAAAGACCAATAATCTCCTTCAAGTCTCGAAAATGGGTATAACACAAAAGATAGAAATATAAAACAAGAAGAAATTGACAATACATCAATCATCTATGTAAAGCACCCATGTAAAAATTGGTATAAACCCACAAGCTTCATTGAAAATTTGAGCTACATCACCTCAAATAGAGAAATTGTAAAAAACCTGCTAAAATAATACTGGACGACCACCAAAGTAATTTTATCTCTAACATGTTAATGCTTTCATACAACCCTAAACACTACACAAAGATAAATACAATTTATCCCATGGTAATGGCTACAATGCAAAAGACATGCATAGACAACCAAAACAATAGACCAACAATGTGCAAATAACCAAGCCCAACCATATTTTTTGCTGGAAGAAAGAAAGAGAATGATAATCACTTTCAAATCTCGAAAATGGCTATATACACATAGAATCAAAACAATAGACCAAGAGTGAAAAAATAACTAATCCTAACCATATTTTGTGGAGATCATCTATGCAAAGCACCCATGTAAAAATCTGTATAACCCCACAAGCTTCATTGAAAATTCAAGCTACATCACCACAAATAGAGAAATTGTAAAAGACCTGCTAGAATAATATTGGACAACCACTAAAGTAATTTTATCTCCAATATTTTAATGCTTTCATACAACCCTAAACCCTAGAAAAAGATAAATACAATTTATCCCATGGTAATGGCTACAATGCCAAATATACATAGAGACAATCAAAACAATACACCAACAGTGTGCAAATAACCAATCCCAACCATATTTTTTGATGGAAGAAAGAAGGAGAATGATAATGTCTTTGAAATCTCAAAAATGGGTATACAAACAGACAACCAAAAAAATACACAAAGAGCGAATAAATAACTAACCCTAACCATATTTTTTGAACAAAGAAAGAATATTTTTTGTGCAATTTTTCTATCCATAGACAATGATAATCTCTTTCAAAACTCCAAAATGGGAATAAAACCAAAGATACAAACATATAATAAGAAGACATCAACAATAAATGAACCATCTATGTAAAATACCCATGTAAAAGGACTTACAGATTCTAGAGCATAAGAGTTTTCAATCTGGGATAAAACGGTTTGTGAACAACCTCCTATCAAACCAGTGACAGAACCGAAGGTTATGGTTTTTTACAATTGTCTACTATTAATCCACTGACGAAGCCACACACAAGGATTTTTACAATGGCCTCCTATGAAACCAATACCACAATGGTTGTTTCGACAATGCAACTTAATCGAAATTTCTCCTATCATGATCACTGCAACGCAAAAGATACACACAAATAACCAAAACCAAAAATGAATGGCAGACAAATTACTAACCCTAAGCATATTTTTTTATGAAATAAAGAACATTTAACTACAATTCCTTCATCGATGCAAAATGATACTCTCTTTGAAATCCCCACAATGGGTATAATGCCAAAGATACAAACATTTGACAAGAAAACATAGAAAATAAATTAACCATCCATGCAAACCACCCACGTAAAATGAATTACATATTTCGAAGAGCACCAGTTTTCAATCTAGCATAAGACACTTTCAAACTAGTGATGGATCCAAAGCCAAAAAAAAAAATTCACAGTTGTTTTCCACAAAACCAACGCCATAAGTATTGTTTGCACAATGCAACTTAATCAAACTATACTTTCCTAGACCGCTAAATTCAATATTGCATTACTTTATCTGCATCCATCATACAACAACCACAAAATGCATTAACCATCAGGCCAACAAGCACTTACCATTCACCTTCTTCCTTTCGAGGAGACCACCTCCACTGCCACCAACCCATGTATTTGCAAAAGTACCCATTAAAAACTTACCACTCACCTTCCCTTTTACAATGACAACATTCTCCACCACCACCAACCAACACCCACGTCGCCACAAAAAAAAGGTGCGCTCCCCACTAGCCAATAGACACCCAAAACAAGAAAAACCAATTCATGGCTGGGCTAACAAAAATCACAGCAGAGACTTCAAACAAAATAGTCTATCAGCTAATTAATTGTACTAATCACTTTTAAATATCCCCCATAATCTAGAAAAGACGGATCTCAATACAAAGCTTTGTTGGGTACACATTTACAATCACTTATGCACTAATATAAAAGTATAAATTCACAGTAATCTCCCCTACATGGAAAACATCAAATATTCATGTGAATTATCATAATCCTAAAATACATCTAAAGATATATAGACATAGCCTCACATAAATCATTGGTGAAAATATCAGTTGATAATTCTTTCAAATCTATCATTATATATAATATTCTTTTTAATTGTTTCAACTAAACAAGGACAATGTATCTTGATGTCATATTTTGGATCTACTAGGATTTTTTCTTTAAATTTTTTAAGTTAGATCACCCTAACATCATAATAATTTTGAAGTAGGAACTATAATTATTTATTTGTATTTATTATGGTGTCACATGGAATTTGAAGCCTATTGGAAATTTTCCCCTCTTTTGAATAGCCTCAGAGTTGCAATAGGATTTAAAATTTTGATGATGAATGTGACAATAGCTCTGCAATCCAAGTGGCTCTCAAATTTCATTCCCAAGGTGTTACTTTACATATTTACAATGAAATTCCACCAATGTGAATCTTATTCCCATTTTTGTGTTTGACAATACATGCCTTTATTTAGAAAATTTTACATTGATAGGTTTATCTTTTAGGAAGATTCCTCGCTAAAATAATTCTTAAACACTTAGTGATCTACACTTAGGTCCAATATGGAATTCACTTTGATTCCTTGAAGAAAATCACTAAGGGTTTTTCCTTTCCACTTTGCAAAGACAAGTCATGTGAAGACTATTCTCAAGCATAATTTTTTGTATGTTAATTATTTTTTCTTAATGTTCTACATTTTGACTTGATATAAATCATATTTAAGATGAGATATTTTTTTTCCTTATTTGGATATATTTTTTCTAGTTTCCCTTGTCATGCTAAGATTTATTCATTAAAATAACCTCTTCCTATTTTCTATAGCTTTTATTGAAATACATTTTTTTGCTTTGGATTGTCAAAAAGATGATTCTTTGTTGAAGTTTATCTCTTTAAGGATCATGAGGGGACTATTGATATAACAAAATGAAAGATAAGGAATAATCACCATGGTGTCTATACGAACTTACAAATATTTTTTATACCTATCAACCCTTTAATAATAAGATCCAATACTTCCCTTTGCATTCTTCCCACACCAAGGCTACCACTAAGTTCTAGCTCATGAAATTCCACCTCATACAAAAATAATGATGAGTTCCCTATTTTATCTAGTTTCAAAGCTAATAATAATGGGAATTCTAGTACACAACCTAAGCCCTTTGATATCTCTCAGATCCAACCTTTAAAATCTCAAGGTGTCATTTGAAACCTCAAATAATAGGTAAATCTATTATCTCCTCCAATAAAAAAAAATCTAGTGATAAAAATAAGATATAGTATAGTTGAGAACCACTAGTGGAATTGGTTTGTACTCTGAACTTGAAGAATTCATCACTTTCCATCACAATAACCCATGTTTAGAGGTTTATAAGAGATTCCATAACACATTTGGGCTACTAATGAAAGGATAGTGAACATTATATATATATATATATATATATATATATTCATTATGATTCAAAAATTTCACTCATTAATAGGAGTTTTTATGGAATAACTATTTAGCTTTGAGTCATATGGACATAAAAAATATGATCCTTGATAATCAATCATAATTTTATGTCCTATAATGTTTTTGGTATAATAAATCCCCCATAAATGTATTTCATGAGTAAAACCCAATAATATTTGTTGACCTTGGAATTCTCTTTTTATAGGAGATTAAAATTTATAGTTTTTTGTTTTCTACTACATTATATGTAATTTCACTTTCTAGTATTTTTTTTTGTACAAATCATGAAATAATTTAGGATGGTCTCATACATTTATCTCTCCAATGTGGCATCAAAATTTAATTAGCCTAGGACGTGACCCCACTAACCATGCACTATTGGATTTTCAACATTAATATAATCATTCCTTTGGTGATATCAATATTTATGCCTTGAATGAAGGGTATGTGCAAGATCATCATGGAAAAAATAGGCCCTTAAGTGGAAAAAAAATCAAAAAAAATAGATTTGGACAGCTTGTGGCATAAAATTTTGAATAAGCTAGATCTATATTATTTCAAAAATATGTAAGAATAGAATCTGGCAAATTGGATGTAGTTTCTAAGAAGCTACTAGGTTTGTTTTAAAAAAAAGAAATCTATTCAAATGGGTAGAAATTTGGAAATTTCAATGTGCTTAAAATTTTAGGGAAAAAATAAAGAATAGGTGTTTGTCATTACTATACAATAAAATGAATAATATTTTTATAATATTTTAGATATAAGTAGAGGACTCATGTCTAATGTGATGCATATTTTTTGTAATTTTTCCAAGTAAATAATTAATTATGAATTTTTATTACAACTTTTAAGGCATATTAAAAGCATGCGATCTTGTATGCTTGGTCAAATTTGTAAAATTTATTTTTATTTTTTTAATCCTATAGCATGTGAAGCATAGAATGTATTATGTTTTAGATTAAAAAAGTAATCTGGTTATGACTATATAGATGTTTTTAATCAGCCTATTAATTAGGACTTTTAATTAGTAATTTGAATCGAAAATGGATAATGATTCTTATTAAATTCAGTAGAAATCATATGGGTATATTGTTGAAAGTTGAGAATCTCTTTAAAACCCTTTTTGTTTCATCAATTTTGGGTAAAAAAATTAGTCAGCCACTGACCCATCATATTGCCACTTTTTGGCCATCCTTGATCCTGCACATACTCTGAGAGTATTTGGGTAATGTTCCCTCTAAGTGATATGGATTGTGGATTAAATTATTGTCACAACATGGGTTCTATCAAAGTATTAGAATATGATTGATATTTATATGTTAAATGTGGGTCTTTCCTACACATTAGAAATCTAGAAAAGGAGAATACTATTACTATATTCATAATTAATTAGTGCTAGTTGATCCCAATCTTTGAAACTACCACAATCATAGTATATGGTACATCTTGGGTTTTCTTATGAAGTGGAACATGACAGACAGCCAAGTGGCACACATGTTCGTATTGTGAATTCATTATTTTTCCTCCAAATTATTTGGCTACTTGATCTTGATCCTTTATAAGAATTTATTCTTTTGGACACTATTTGTTGTTATTGTTTGTGATAGAAATTTGGAAGAAAAATGAAACATGAAAATTTTTTTATAGTATGTTGTGCCAAGGCATTATACATATTAAACATATTTTTAATTCTAATGCAAATCACATACATGAGATAGTTAAGATTTCTTATTGGAGTGATGTTATCAAATACAATTCCCACTTCCTATGTATATTACAACCAACTTTCCCACTTTTTAAAATCATATGAAGTTATCACCTTAATTTTTTACCAAAGAAGCATCACATTAGAAGCATACCCATTTTATTTTAAATATTGGTTGTGTCTTACCATGCTCCATAATGAGTAGGTTTCTGATTTTGTAGCTACCACGGGGCTCAAATTAAAGATTAAATTTATTGACTTATGATTGGATACCAAGTCCCTATGGAATTATTTGAGGGTCTTGAATCTCATCATAAATCATTAGCTATTAACAAAATTAATGATGGTTATTCTTGAATATTTTGACTAACATTATAAGATTTTTTTATAGTTCAAGATGATAGTTATACTTACGAAATATCTCCACAATAATTTATCAATATGGTGCATTATCAATTTTCTACATATAAACACATTCTTTGTGATAAAAATCCTACAAAGGAAGGCCTATATAAGGATATATTATTCAATTTGAATGGTATAAATCTCCTAGATTACTTTGACTCGTGAGTATTATGAAACTTATTAGGATACTCTGTGAGTGGATCTGAATTGTGTTTTTGGAAGGTTTAAAGAAAAATTTCTCCAAGTATCATACTAAAAAAGGTATTACTAATTTCTTGCTGAAATGAAGGATCTTGGCACCTAAATCCTTCCTTGCTCTCTTAGGGTTTTTCACCTAAAAGGGAAAAGATGGGCCAAAATGTACAAGTGTTTCATTCAAGATTAATGTAAGGATGGATGGGATATTGATGTGAAGTGTGTGTAGATGTGTTTGAATAATTACAAATGCAAATGAATGAATGTAAAATAATCTAATGCAAGAATTTTGAAAACACAGTGTTGATTACAAGTATCAACAAGAAACTTAAGCAAATGAAAGCAGAGATAAATGAAACTAAACAGAACGCACCTAGAGGCAGATTTTTGTTGTTGGAAGGTTCTAGAATGTTTTAGAAACCAATGTTAATGGCCACCAGGACTCATTTTCCATGCATGGCGAATCAGTCCCACTTCTAGTAAAAACTTATGGAAACAGGTTTCTGACTGTTGAGAGTTGAATTATAAGAAAATCAGTTTTTAGGCCTACAAGTGGGACTCATTCGACATGGGTGGAAAATCAGTCCACTTACAAGAATCTGCAAAATCAAGAGTTGATTCTATGGAGCTAGATCTGCACTTCTGCTCTCTACAGGTGTCCCCTTTTGAAACTGTCAGATTCAGATTTGAAATTGAATTTTTGTTGATTCTTTGACTTGAATGATGAAGGGATGAATTAAATTACTTTGTAATGAAATCTTCAATAATTCCTAATAGTCCAAGATTCCTAAATCTACAAACAAACAAGACAAAATATAGATATGTTGGATGTTAAGATGTTAAAGCATGGGGATTAGGCTTGGTCAAACCCCATTTAGGTAATTAAACCAAAGTGATAAAAAGAAGTAATGAAACATGAAAAAATGGAATTTATTACCTTTCCATGATGATTTATATTGAAATTTTGCAGCAATACATGAAGATTCAACCCTTGAATGCTTTAGAAAGCTAACTTGATGACGTCTAATGAAGAAACCCTAGCTTGCTTGACTTGGATGAGAAGATAGAAGATGAATTAAAGATGAGAGATGTGAAAATGAGTTGTTAGATGTAAAATGAGGATATAAAAACTTATTTATAGACAATTGTGTCTTAGAATCCTGATTATACCTCATCACAGGCTGACATGTAGTGAAATTAAACTCTAAATTTTACTTTTTTCCCTCTCAAAGGTCAAAATGGGGCTAGATAGGACTCATTCACCACACATGGAAAATGGGTCCCACCTGGATGGGGCTAATTCACAATTCATGGAAAATGGGTCCCACACAAGCCATTCTAACAGCTAAGAAGCTAGGAGATAAGGAAATAAGGTTTAAATTGCAACTTTGTCATGTATTTGATCAAATAAAGCCTTGGGATGGACAATATGGGTCATTAGGGACCTATTAGTGATTATGTAAAAGTTAAATAGGGCTTGGGACACATAAAGTAATATGAAAGTGTTATTAGATACACTTTACAACACTAAAATTAGGCCCACATAGCGTAGAAAAGCACAAAAACCAATGTGAATATGCAAGACACATTACAACACTAGTTTATCTTAAGTTACATTAAGAATATTCTAGATTAATGTGAGGATATATTTAAATATATTTTATAATGTTGAATTAGGGAGAAGTATATTAATTAAGTCTAAGAACATGTGAAAGTCCTTTAATACAAGACTTTACAACTCCTTTACAAGACGTCATTAAAAGCATGTTATTTGGTTTGCAAGGGTCCAAGACCTAGTGTGGACACATAAAATGCCTCACAGCACTATATTAAGACCTCGTTAAGTCCATTTTATCATGAATTAATCCCATGTCAAGCAAAGGGTCCTTTTTTCTACAACACATTTAGCCCCCACTTTAGTGAGAGGATGAACCCGTTTCAAACTCACACTAAAGTAGAAATTCAAGAGAGATCCACATGTAGGTCAAGCTCCCAAGATACAAAATCATGTGAAGGAAAGATAAAAAGAAAGACGAGGTGAAAAAGATGTACTCACTTTGGGCTGACCTAACTTCTTGGTTGCTTGTCAAGTGAGAAAGGACAATAGTATACTCACTCTAGGGCCATAGAACTAGTTTTTTGTGGGGTGAGAAAGCCCAAAAAGCTAAGATACATACACTAGTTTGTATGCAATCATAAACACAAAGGTGGCTATGGGGAAAATTCATGCCGAACTATGTGGGCTTCCCACTCAACCATATTAAAGTTATGCCTGCTCATAACTTTAACAGGGCACAAGAAAAGAAAAATGACTTTTGAAATCCATAAGGTAAGCAAAAATTCATATGCAAGAAACTCATAGAAAATGTTAATACAATATAGTGTAAGTATTGTTCAAAGGGATTTTGCTTAATTCGTGCAATGTCTCATCTTAGGTAACATCATGCTCAATGCCTCCAAGAGAGGATAAGTACAAGATCTCATCCTAGGCAAAATTGTACCTGATGCTTCCAAGAGAGCGGATCACAAGAAAAAGAAAATCACACAATGAAATGTGAGTGGTGATGTATGCCCCACTTTAAATCAGTTGCAAGCACCCGTACTATGAGCAATTTCTTTAAAGTAGAAGAGAAAGAGGATAGCATGAGAGCTCACATGGAAAGCCCTATGACAAGTCATATGTTTCTAAAAAGTTATGTCATGAAAGAGAGAAGTATGTCATATGTGAGCCAACTTAGGGCATGTCGTCCACATCCCAAGCTTGCTCTTATGTATTCATGAAAAGTTAATGATTATTCAAAGAATGCAACCGCAAGTGACATATGAGGAAAAGGCTATCAAACCCCTTGCCCCCAATTAGTGCAAGACAAAGGTGAGCCGAAAGGATTTATGAAATGTATGCTATAGTGAAAATCAATGGAAATTAGAGGAATTAGATACCCCAACATAGGGAAGTATACCAAACTCTTGAAAGTGTAGGATTTTAAGACTCAAAGCATTACATTCATTAGTGGAGTGACCATGAACTCTATGATATGCACAAAAGGAAATATTTTCATAACATTTATTTCGAGTTCTTGGAGGATAATCAAGTGATCTTGGAGGAGTATTGACAAGATGCCCTATTGATCAATGGGAGAAGATGGTCTTGTGGTGTTTTTCAAAGATACATCTTGCTTAGTAGTTATACCTTCATAAGTGTCACTAGATTGCAAAATTTTATTCTTTCCATTAGAGGAAGGTATAAAATCTAACGAGTTCAAATCATGAACATTTTGTACATTGACATTAATAAAGGTGTAGTTATGAGTTGCATATTGGATGAAGGATGATGGCCAAGACCACTAGATGTTAAGGATGGTGTAGTGAGGTGTTTCTTGATATTGTTGATAGAGGATGGAGGTTTAGAGATCATGATTATGGGACAATAGCTGAGACCATGAGTTGTGTGTTGTGTGAGGGGATCTATAGGGTTGTGGATACCTTGTTCGTTAGTAACATGTATCCTTTCCCATTATATCCAAGCCATTTCATAAACTCATAACCTTTTCCATAAAACTTTTTCATGGCTTTTAGATCAGGTGGCTATTCGTTATTGTGTTCATCAAAGGTTGTTGTGCAATTTTATTCTTTGTCTAAAGTGGGTGAGGTCGATGCTTTTGAAAGGTCATCCAAAGTGGGTGTGGAAATAGTTGTTGTGTCATTTTCTTTTTGTGAATTGTTGTGGATAATTTTGTATTTTCCCATGAAGTCATGCTCTAAATCCAAGAAACCCCAATTTTCTTTTGATAATGTTGTGTGATGTTCAATGTTGTCATGTTGTTGTGTAGGTTCTACTTGTATGGTTGGTGTTAATGTGTTCAAGGGGTTCTCTTCGGTTTTAGTAAGTTGTAAAACACTGTAAGGGTCAGGGTCAGCATCAAGGGTTTATACTTTGTTATTGTAAATGTATTTCATTTTGCGATGAAGAGTGGAGGGAACACCATTCATGGAATGAATTCACTATCTTCCTAAGATAAAATTACATGAAATTTCATAAGGCATGACATAGATTGGTGTATTTAAGGTGACCACTCCAACTATAAGAGGCATAATGATTACCCTGAGTGATTTCTTTAAAACATTATCAAATCCATTAATAGATAGAGAGTCAGGTTGAATGGTGAATCTATAAATTCCAAGCCTATCCAAAAGACTCACACTACACAGATCAAGAGTAGAACCATTGCCTATAAGAGCTCTCTTTATGCATGTTGTTTTGTATTGAGTGATGATCATGAAAGCTTCATTTTCTTTTTGCAAATCCAAATAAGGAAGTCCATGTTGATGGAAATTAATGTCAAGATGCATGTTATGGATTAAAGATACCATGTCATTTGGAATTGTATCAGGAGGAACTATAATTTGTTGTAATACTGCTTGAAGAATAGTGTTGTAATTTGGTGAATTATGAAGAAATCCCAAAGGGAAATTTTTGCAGGAGTATTCTTTAATTGTTCAACAAGATCATAATCCTTTGTGGGTGGGATGTAATGAGGAGCACTAGCAGGATTTGGTGTTGGTTGTGGTTGTTGTGGATTATTGCAAGTGTTATATGTATGATCAATAGTAGTGGAACTCAGTTGCTACGATACATTATTATTAGGTGGATAAAGGATGAGTTGAGGTTTGTTTTCTTGCTTTTGTGATGGTGGGTAAAGAATTAGGAGATTTTTTGGATGTCCCATGGGGTATGTATGAGTTCCATTGATCGAAGGGGATCTAATGGATACTTTTACATGCATAGCCTCAACGATCCTGGTTGGATGTATCCCTAAGGAAGGGAAATTGAGAGCCACTTGTTTATCTAAGGAAGAGACATGATTATTGTTGTTGTTATCTAGCACCATGATATGCTCCCTAGAAGGAGAGTTTTGAGAAGAACAACAAGCCACATGCTTTTGAAAAGTAGGGCTAAGTTCTTTCAAAATGACTTCATCACTAAAAGGGGAAGGATCAATGATGGTATTTTCAAGAGAGGGATGATTGGGAGAAGATGTTAATTGAATGTTGATTGTTGTTAAAGTCTCATTCTCTTGTGTAATGTTTTCTACACGACTAAAAGTGATTGTAATGTATTCATCCAATTTTGAAGAGTGTAATGGAGCTTCATCACAAATGAGGGAGGCATCAAGAGAAGGATCACTATGGTTTTCAAATATATTATCCCAAAGGGTAGGAGCATTAGGGAAGGGAGTGTCAAGATTCTCATGATGCTTAATAGGAATGTCTTCTAATACCAACCTATCCTCTTGGCATCGAGGAGGGATTTTAGGAGATGGAAAATTTTGATTGTCATGGTTATGGGGATTAGGTGAGGTGGTATTCAATATTTCATCTTCTTGTTTTCTAATGTCCTCCAAGGGTTGAAGAGGAGAGGGACAATCAAGGCTCACAGTGCTTGTAGCTCCTTTCACCAAAATACCTTCATCACTAATAGGAGAGGCATTGGGAGAAGCACAAGTAGGAGTGTCATGATTGTATACATTTGCATCCTCTTGTGTTATTATATTCTTGTAAATCTAATAGGTACTAGGAGGGTATGCAAAATGCTTATCAAAAGTTTTAATTTGTTGTCCTAGATTATGTTCATGAAAAATAGAATCATACAAGCCACTCGCTAAGCTAGAAACATTGAATGCTTGAAGAGAACACATAGTAACATGAGAAAGGAAATAAAGTGCAATGCAATGACTTAAAAGGAAATGCAATTTTAGATATGAAACAAGGTAATTTTCTGATTACACTATGCACCAATCAAAAAATGGCATGACCAATGTAAATGTAAAATGGAATAATGCATGAAATGAGCTATTTTAAGTGAGATCTAGTGAAATGCAAGTCAAAAAATTGTAACTAACTGATATATACAAGTTAAGGAACCAAAAAAAATCCTAAAAATAAATTTATGAGTTTAGGACAACGTTGTTTTAGGGGTCAGAAGGGACTGATTCGCCTAGGGTGGTGAATGAGTCCTAGGATAGAATTTTTTCAAAATGTTCAAAAATTTTTGAATGAATTTTATGTTTTCAGAATGCTATGATGTAGGTCTAAATGAAAAATTTAAAATTTTAGAAATTTTCAATGATTAAAGATGCATAATACAGTCAAATATGCACTTTTTATGAATACAAAATTTAACACCTAGCATGCAAATGAATAATACAAATCATAATCCAAGCTAGATCTATGATGATGAAAGGACTCCAAATCAGTTAATGAAGCATTCAAAAAGCAGGTTCACCAAAATGAACCATAGATTTTAGGGACTAGGAATGCTTTGTCTCTTTTACTCAATTAGGGTCTTACACCTAATGGAAAGAGATAGATCCCTCACCTAAAATCTACAAGGTTCATTAAAATTAAGTTGTGTGTGATGTTATAATAGTTAAATTAAGTGATCTAAGTGTAGCTAATTGATAAGATTGATTGATTAAACAAGCAAAACCTAAGAAATAAGGCTTGTTTGAAAAGACACTATGTTATGCAAGAATGAACAAGAAATTTAAGCGAATGATAATAGAAATTCATGAGACTGAAAAAAGTGCAACTGGAGGTAGATTTTTGTTTCTGGAAGGTTCTAGAATATTTTATAAAGCACTATTAATGGCCATTGGGACTGATTCGCCATGCATGGCGAATCAGTCCTGCTTCTAGTAAAAACTTTCAGAAACATGTTTTTGACTGCTGAGACTTGAATTATGAGAAAATTAGTTTTCAGGCCTATAGGTGTGACTCATTCACCATGGGTGGTGAATCAATCCACCTATAGGAATCTACAAAATTAGGAGTTGATTATGTGGAGAGAGATCTACACTTTTGCTCTCTCCAGGTGTCTACTTCTGAAATTGTCAGATTCAGGTCTAAAAGTGACTTTTGTTGATTCTTTAACTTGAATGATGAAGGGATGACTTGAATTACTTTTAAATTAAATCTTAAATGGTTCCTAAACTTCCAAGAGTCCTAAATCCATAAAAAAACAATACAAAAGAGAGATATGTTGGATGTTATGGCATGGGAGTTTGCCTTGGTCAAACCTCATTTAGGTAATTAAACCAAAGTGATGAAATGAAGTAATGAAACATGAAAAAATGGAATCAATTACCTTTCCATCATGATTTATCTTGAAATTATATAGCAATACATGAAGATTCAACCCTTGAATGCTTTAGAAAGCCAACTTGATGACTTCTAATGAAGAAACCCTAGCTTGCCTGACTTGGATAAGAAGATATAAGATGAATTAATGATGAGATGTGAAAATGAATTGTTATATGTAAAATGAGGATACAAACACTTATTTATAGACAATTGTGTCTTAGTATATTGATTATACCTCATCACAGGCTAACATCTAGTGAAATTAAACTTTAAATTTCACTTTTTCCTGCTCATAGGTCAAAATAGGGCCAAATAGGACTCATTCACCACACACGGTGAATGGGTCCCACCTGGATGGGACTGATTCACCATGCATGGCGAACGGTTCCCATAGGGGCAATTCCAATAGCTAAGAAGCTAGGAGATAAGGAAATAAGGTTTAAATTACAACTTTGTTGGGTATTTGATCAATTAAAGCCTTGGGATGCACATTATGGGTCATCAGGTGCCTATTAGTGATGATATAAATGTTAAATATTGCTTGGTACACATAAATCAATGTGACAGTGTGATTAGATACAATTTACAACACTAAAATTAGTTCCACATAGCCTAGAAAAGCACAAAAACCAATGTGAATGTGCAAGACACGTTACAACACTATTTTATCATTAAGGTTACATTAATAATATTCTAGATTAATGTGAGGATGTATTTAAAAATATTTTATAGTGTTAAATTAGGGAGTAGTAGATTGATTAAGTCTAGAAAAGCGTGAAAGTCCTTTGCAAGAGTTTACAACTCCTCTACAAGATGTCACTAAAAGAAAATTATTTGATTTGCAAGGGTCCAAGACATAGTGTAGATGAATAAAATGCCTCACAACATTATATTAAGACCTCTTTAAGTCCATTTTATCATTCTTAATAATATTATTATATTTCAGGATAAAATAAAATGGGACCAACACTCCTAAACACTTACAATATTTATCAAAAATTATTCTTCCAAGAAAATAACTATATTAAAAGGCCTTCCATTCTTACCTTTCTTTAGGTGTTATGTTTTAGGTCCTATTTTTCACACTCCAATAACATACTCTTTATAAACACATTTTATTTGTCCTATCATTAATAGCTAGAAAACTTAGCTCTTTTGGGTTACCTAAATCTATCCACTAAGGCTATTATTTATCCCCTATACTTAACGTTATTACAATAGAAGGTTTTGGATATCATTTCAGCCATGAGATCTTTTATAAATTATCATGCAAACAAGTAGAACATTACAAAATATGATTTTTGCTCACTATTCACTAACCCACGTACAAATAAATCTCTTGAACTTAATAGCAAGAGGTTTCCTATCCATTGGTGCAACCACCAAGGGATTAGGAAATTTTTTTGGAAGAGGTGGTGGATGGTTTTTGACCATCCACTATGCAATAATAATGAGGTCCCCTAATATTTCTTGATGAAACTTTACTATAAGTTCATCCTCAAGAAAATCCCCAACTATTTTGATATGCAATATTTTTAGAGGTGAGGTGGTGGGTCGGCATAAGATATAATAGGTGTATGTCAGGATCCTCAACAACAAGGGAGATAAGCACATGCTAGGTTGGCTTATGAGAACGTTGCTATCCCTTTCGTCATGAAGGAGATTGTTGATATGGACACTCTACAGTCTATTAGCTCTCTCACCTAGAGTATCATCTAGTGTTCCAATCCTATAGTACATCATTAGCCAAGGGAGAGTTCAAGGGGTAGTGTTTCACCCCATTCTTGTCAAGTTTTTGGTTTGGCCTATACATATGACCCCACAAACAATTAGGAGGCTTGTACATAAGATACGTCTACAACTTCCCAGTTGGCCATGAAAGATGCCATGTTGAATGAGGCTTTCAACCTCGATACTTAGGAAAATATTAGCATGTTCACTGAATTTAATTTATTAAATTTTATTTTTGAAATGCAAGATTAACTAATTTAGTTTAATGATTGCAATAAAATTTTAGGGTCATGGTGTTGATACTATTTACACTGACCCTCCAACTATTTTTCACTCCATTACATCTATTGTTGAAATATGTAACTAGTAAATAATTATAAATATGACATGCGAATATCATTGTTATATGAATGATAATCAAATATTTGATTTTGGATTTTGAATAGGTTAATATTGGAGGTTTAACAACACATCCTAGTGCCAGTGGAGTAGAAACCTTCATGTAGGTAATAGAATAAAGAGTTTAACTAATGAACTATACTTAATAGATTTGTGTAGTTTATATTCATA
>VDFB02057708.1:0-13789 GCA_007258455.2 Sequoia sempervirens
ATTTTTTCTAACAAGGTATGTCATGCTTGAGGAGCACTTCCAAGCCAATTACACCAATTTACATCATTTGTCTATTTTCATAACAATTACCTAGTGATTTTTCCTTTCGTTATGTTACCCTTTCTTGAATACTCTATTCTTGAATTTAATAGAATAATTAAGGTTGTGCCCTACACAAATATTTCATCCTACTTATTAAACACAAATTATCCTTGAAACCCCCACTTGTCATTGCTACTTGTAGAATCCACCTTGCTTCTTCTAAATTGGACTTACATTACTATAAGAAGAGATGACCTTATTCCATTATGGATTACACTCCTAAAATGGTTTATTCTTCTTACCTTGAGTCTTGACCCTAGGTCCCCTTTCCAAGAAAGTCTTGTCTTTGGCCCTAATGATCTTGAGAATCATGGAAGAATGCAATTTTTTGGTGGTGAAGATATTAGAAGCACTAAAGTCACATTGAAGAAGGGGAAAACTATTATGAGAATGACCCCATTTTGGATGGTAAACTAAAGGGAGTGGAGGGTAGAAAAATAATCCTAAGGTGAAGAGTAAAGTGAAAATGGAGGATGAAATTGATTTGGATGATGAGGTAAAGTGAAATATTTATGCCTTGCCCCTCCTATTTTACTAGCTGATCTTCCATGCCATTGTCTCTCTTTAGAGGTTGCTACTTCAATTGCGAACTTTATTGCAAATAAAAATATTGATATGAACAAAGAGGTTATCATCCATCATACAATCCTTAAGTGGTTCTTCATTGAGACCAACAAAATGAAACTAAAAACTATTTAAATGGCTAAGAAACTTCCAAGGAAAAGGTGCTTGTCCCTATGAAAGAAGAACAACTTTTCTTCAAACATTGGGAGGTTATGGAATAAATTAGTGAATTGAAAATGGAAAACACTAAGAGTGGTGAATGAATTACATTTTTAGAGAAATATTTTATGGATCAAAGCTATTCGAAGAAGGGTAATTAAATTTAGTAGAGCCCCCATAAAGAAAAATGCCAAGAACATTAAAATGTTACAAGAGAGATTGAAATCTTACTCCATTCTTGATTAGATCAAACATAGCTTGAGAACTAGAGGACACAAAGTAAAGGTGATGAAGGGAGAATGATGACACAACCTTCATGGAGAAGCATCTTAACATTTTGTAAGATTGGAAAGTTGTTGTTTCTCTCTATCAACTATAAAATTCCTTGGATTCTTGTATTCCTTTGATAGATTCCAATTTCATCCCCTTCTATGGCTTGCCAGTAGTTAATTTTGTAGATAATTAATTATCTCTTTTTTTCTATTCTCATCAATTTTACCATCAATTTTTTCATGATGTCACACTTGTGATTTCTATTAATAATGCTCAGTACCTATTCACTTTTTTTGTCTTCTATTAAAGGCTTTTGGTATTTCATGGTAATTAATCATTTCAGGTATTTATTTCATCTTTAAGTGTGGGGCTAATGAAGGGAAATGCATGCTAGTTTAAAGAAAGAAAATTAAGGTTGTAATATTAAATCTAGTGTAAATTAAGATATTATCACTCTTAAATTTCTACAGAGAATGCATGAAACTAAATAATTTTTAGATAGGTTTGAGATACGAAATTTTACGTTGATCTTGAAAGAAATATATTAATCCTCCTACATAATTCTTGAATAAAAATATAAAATGGAAGGTTAAAGGGATACAAAAGGAATAATATTGGGAGAGGCACAAGTTTGGCATACCTTGTTTTCGTCTATGATATCTTTGCAAGCTTTCTTCACATAATCTTTGTTCCTCTTCTACTGAATTCTTTCGTTGACTCTTCGTTTGTCTTGTTTTTTTGTTTCCCATCTCCTTCTTTGTAAAATATCGCTTGAAAATTCTTCTAATCTTATCCTCCAATAGAACAAAGCCTCTTTTGATCTTCAAATATTCTCCTCCAAAGCCTCTTCTAATCTTCAGATATTCTCCTCCAATAGAACAAAAATATTTTTTATCAATATTCTCCTCCAATAGAACAAAAATATTTTTCACAATTCTTCAGATATTCTCCTCCAAAGCTTGCCCTGTAAAACCAAAATATCTTTGACAATTTCTATGATTTTTTTTCTTACTTATATAGAAAAAATTCACATACTTTCATAATAGAAACTTAAGAAAACAAAAAAACAATTACAAATAATAAAAAATAAAAAATGCTAATATTAGGAAATCCAAAAATTAGCCATTTAAATGTGTTTTTGGAGCCTTTGTTCGAAGGCTATCTTAGAGGAAACTTTCATGGAAAAATTTAGCAGAATGGAGAGGGGTTCATTCGAACCAACCCTTCTAATGAAGGGGGGTTCTATGAACCCCCTTCGTTCAAACCCTCTTAATTAGAAGGGGGTTCTAAGGAACCCGCTTTTTTTCTCTTTCCCCTCCACCATTTCAAAATTTATGTATTTTTTTGACTATCGAAGCCCAAAAAGGAGATGAAAATGTATTCAAACTTGCTAAACCAAGTTGGGGGAGTGTAGTGCTCGAAATGTGCTTTCCAACAACTATAAATTTAATATATTTTGTTTTTAATTTTCATTTTTTTCTTTTGTTTAACTGAACATCAAGTTCAATGAAAAATCATTGTGGAAAAATATTAAATTTGAGAATTTTTTTTTTGTAAAATATATACGCCCTAGATATTGGTGTCCTCATTCTAACAAAATAAAATAAAAAATGAATTTCAATACATACCAAAAGTTATGCAGTGAAGTGCACCTATGTATGGAGTATAAATGTTTGACTTAAAACTCAATTAAAGAAAATGTTAACAAAGCGTTATGAAACAAAATGAAACCTAGATACCAATGCTTCAGCAACCCTAAAATTAAAAAGAATCAAATTTATACTTTAATAGAAAAAGTTAATGATACCAGTCTACATCGGTTTTAAAATGTTGTTTACTAAACAAAACTAGTTATCAAAAGGAAGGCATAAAAAACGGAATTTAATTGCAATTTTTTAAAAATATATATTTAAAATCTACAGAAAAAATCTCACAAATCACTAGTTTACATCATTTTCAAATTCCTAATAGTTTACCTACTATAGGTGTCAGAAAGTGAAGTTTTTTTTTTAAATGTTGATTTCAGTGTCAAGTTTGGCCAAAAAGTGTAACCCATTATTGTGGGATGACCCACATAGAAAGTATAATAGATCAAAATACAGTTGTGGGTTACAATAGTGTTCTTTAGGATTTTTTGGGTTGTAGCTTGAAATGTATATGCATCATCCACATTTCAAAATTGGAGGCAACAGTTACTAGAATGCATGAAATAAAAAAGGAATCTTTCCTGAAAACACTTGAAAAGAAGCAGACCAAAGTGAATGATATAGATAATATATTAATTGAAGAGATTATCCCCGCTCTCGAGAAGTTGAGGAAGGTGCTTGTGCAATATGTAGAATGATCAAATGATAATGCAAAAGTGGATAAAATCAAGAGGTTTTGTATTGCAGAAGAATTTGTGCAGGCAAAGAAATTGAGAGATGATGTTATAGGTGGAGTTGAACAAATGAATTCACAAATTCTTGAACTTAAGACTTCTATGGAATAAATACAATTGGAAATAGATGATAAGAAAAAATAAATATCAAATTTAAGTGTAGAAAAAGAGAATTAGTGGGGTGGACACATGAAAATCTTATCTGAAAAGGTAGACACATTTTGTAAAGAACTTGTTAAAAGAAACATATATGTGTTCTCTAATTTTATAAAGACACTCAAAGCTGAGCAAAAAATGGTTGCAAATCAACATAAAATTATTCAAGACATTCAAAACTTTACATCCAATTTAGTATTTATGTGTAGAGGATTTTAAACAATAGTATGTGGGTTGCAGGTTTCATAACACCCAGTGTTTTCCAACATGCAATTATATATACAACATGATTGTAATGAAAACCTTTAGTTTTATAGACAGTAAGAATGTAGTGAAGTTCACCTTCAAAATTTATAGCAACTCTTACTTAGACTAAAAATTGTGTTTCAATTTCTTCATATGATTGAAAAATATATGTAGAATATAGTTGTAGGTGTCATGCCCCTCCATCTATTCGTCGTTGTGTGTTGTCATTGGTTGTCTCTAAGGTCAGGTTTAGCTTGCTTTTGTGTTTGTCATAATTAATTAATTTATTTTGCCTTGATTAAATTGCCTTGATTAAGTTATTATCTGATTTTAATAAATTAAACTTATAGTTTAGAATAAAATATTTTAAATAAAATATCAAGTTATTATGATGGTATAAATATATTATATGTAAGATTAAAATTATTAAGTCAAATATCATATTCGTTAATCTTTTGAATGCAAATTTAAAAGGGCATGGTTATAAATTATAAAATATAATAAATTGTTAAGTGGTGAATAAAGAGAAGTAATGGAAATTAAATGGATGGATGAAGAAGGAAAGTAGTTACGAAGGGAATAAAGGAAGAAGGTAGTGGAAGTTAACTAACAGAGGGGTAATTGATTGATTGTTGGGAAACTAATTGCATTGCATGGTGCGGAAGTTTCTGGCTCTGGAAGCTGTGTCTTAGGTTTCTAGAAAATCTTTCTGAGGGTGTGTCTTGGGTTTCTGGAAAATCTTTCTGAGGGGGAATACTGGAGAGCTTGTTGGGTTTAGGAGAATTGGAAACCTGCAGCTTGGTATTTCGAACTGGCATCTATTTATTTGCCTGATCAATCAGGTTACTTCAGGTTCTTTCTTGTAAAATCTCCTTCTCTATTTTAAACTTTGAATGTTGTTGAAACAAAATGTGTCAATGGAAACAACGAATATGTGCATTATCTAGATTTGATTCAGTTTTTCCAGTATTATCTTTATGCTTAACTCGTGATCCTTGTATTCTTCATATTATCTCAGATGAGATGGTCTTTGTTCTGTAAATCATTTCCCTACAGTAGCAGATAGATACTTTTAAATCCCTAAGTCATAGTATTGGAAGAAGACTGTATTTGGAAATACTCTGTTGTATTCTTCTGCCAACCACTTATCTTCATTGATTTGCTTAATGCAAAGGAATTTTGTAAGTCTTGAATCTGGAAGTACTCTGTCCGGGCATTTTTTCTAATCAACTTTCCAAGATGATTGTTAAACCATATGCCTCTAATCTGCTAAAATGTTGAATAAGTACCAGTTTGGTTGTTGTTATCTAAGCTTCCACCGTCACCAATACTCAACAACCAGTTAGGCTGAGGTCGGTATCGTAACCTCTAGCCAAGATTTTGGCACCCTCTTAATTGTTGTTCTTGATATATTGTGAAATTGGCATTAGGACATGTATCTATTTATATCGATTAGTTATGAAATCCTAAGAAATTAACCCTGCATATTTATCTCTTTGATGAGTGGTCTTTTCTGTAGAGTGCATCAGCCCAATGGTTGGTGTGTGACTTGGTGTATATCCCTGATTGATGTTGGAATGTAAACCCTAACTGTTGCCGTCACCCCCAGCCGCTGCCCGTGATATCGCAATAAAGAAAATATACATTGCGATACCGCGGGAGACTCCCGTAGCATTTTTGTTTTATCTTAACCACCAGTCGTTTACCGCACCGTCAACAAACCGCTGCCCGCGATATCGCAATATGGGTAGTTACCCATTGCGATACCGCGGGGAACCTTCTCCAAGCTGCCTCCGCTAGGATATTTCGTAATACGAAAATTTAATATTTAAGTTTTTATATTAATGTAAAGGACATTTTATTAAATGTGTTTTTTAGGGAAAAGTTTAGTTAGGTAATTTGTAATAATTTTTTGTCGGGCCCTCTCTTCCGTGAAAAACATTCACATGACTTTTACCTATTCATATATTTGTATTTGTAATTACTTTAATTTTGAATGGGAATGTGAGCATACAAAAAATTAATGAGCAGCAGCTCTATGTTGAAGAAATTAATATTTTTAAGTTTTATTTTTACTGTGAGAATTCCTCTGCCTCTGGCCTTCACATGGTATTAGAGCAAGTTCGATTATCAGAGCCAAGTTTATCAAAGCAGATTATCTAGGTAAATTTCAAAAATGACAGCAAGCACAAGCTTGACAAACCCACAAATTCCACACTTTAATGGGAAGAATTATGAGTATTGGTCAATTACCATGAAAGCACTATTTAGCTTACAAGATATATGAGATTTAGTTGAGAATGGATTTCCAGAGCCAACAAATGCAGTAGCATACAATGCTTTAACACAAGTAGAGAAAGACTTATTAAAAGATACAAGGAAGAAAGACTCAAAGGCTTTATTTTATCTATTTCAAGTTATACATGAGAGCATTTTTCCAAAAATTTCAACAGCAACAAAGTCCAAACAAGCATGGGACATACTTCAAACAACCTATCAAGGCATGGAAAAAGTTAAAACATCAAAGCTACAAATGCTGAGAAGAGATTTTGAAACAATATGTATGAAAGATAATGAATTTGTAGATTCATTCTACACCCAAGTCATTGGGGTGGTTAATCAAATTAGGTCTCATGGAGAGAATCTGGAAGATACCAGAGTTGTTGAAAATATTTTAAGGAGTTTTCCCACAAAATTTCTATCAGTTGTAGTTGCTATAGAGGAGACAAAGAATCTCTCACAGTTCTCAGTTGATGAGTTGTATGCATCTCTAATTTCTCATGAACATAGGCTGAAGAGGTCAGTAGATACATCACTGGAGCATGCTTTCAAAACTCAGGCTTCAGTCAGTCAAGGAAGAGGTAGAGGTAGATCAAGAGGAAGAGGAAGAAACTCTTATAGAGGTGAAAGATACAATCTATCAAGTTCAAGTGGAAGAGGCAGCAATCAAGGCTCAAGCCAAAACCCAACACAGAATCAGTCACAAAATCAAAGGTATGATAAATCTCAAGTCCAATGTCACTACTGTAAAAAATACGGGGATTATATGAATGAGTGTAGAAAGAAGCAGTATGATAATAATAGACAAAATGAAATTTTTTTAAGAGAAGGTCAAAATTAGAATTCAGACAAGAGCATAATGTTTTTAGATTGTAATGTTGCTCAAGCAAATGAAAAAGATGTATGGTTTCTAGATTCAGGCTGTAGCAATCATATGACAGGGAATCTAGAAATGTTTTCAAGTTTAGATGAGAATGTAAAGTCTGATGTTACATTGGGAAATGACAACAAAGTGTCAGTCAAGGGAAAAGGAGATGTCAACATTCTAACTAAACAGGGGGAGAAAAAGTATATTTCAGATGTGCATTTTGTGCCTGGTCTGAAACATAACTTAATGAGTGTAGGGCAACTGGTTCAAAAAGGGTATAGAGTAACCTTCAAGAATGGTCTGTGCACAATTTTAGACAAATACCCAAGCAACCAGCTTATTGAAAAAGTTAGAATGACAAACAATAGAATGTTTCCCTTAAAGATAAGGCCAGATTTGAATATAAATTATGCTCAAGCACAACACTTAATGAATTCACAAATGGGTAGAGAAGAAACTACAACAGTAGTGCATAAAATCTTTCAAGCTGAGATAAAAGATGAAAAATGGTTATGGCATCTAAGATTTGGGCATCTCAACTTTGGAGGTTTAAATTTACTTTATAGGAAAGGCATGGTCAAGGGACTACCTTTAATAGAAAAACCAGAAAGGGTATGTGAAGGGTGCATTTTAGGAAAACAACATAGAGAATCATTTCCAGCAGGAAAGTCAACTAGAGCAAAAGCCCCTTTGGAAATTATACATTCCGATTTGTGTGGACCAATGCAAACACCTTCAATAGGTGGTAGTTTTTATTTTCTGACATTCATTGATGATTATTCAAGAAAAACATGGGTTTATTTTCTAAAGCAGAAAAATGAAGTGTTTGATTTGTTTCATCAGTTCAAGAATTTGGTTGAAAAACAAAGTGGTTATTATATCAAAGTGTTGAGAACAGATAGAGGTGGTGAATATATTTCAAGAGAATTTTTTAGTTTTTGTAAAGATCATGGAATTCACAAGCAGTTCACAACTAGATACACACCTCAGCAAAATAGAGTAGCTGAAAGGAAAAGTAGAACAATCATGGAAATGGATAGAAGCATGTTGAAAGCCAAACATTTGTCAAATGAATATTGGGCAGAAGCAATATCTTGTGCAGCCTATATAATGAATAGGTGTCAAACAAAAAGTGTCATGAATATGGTACCTGAAGAAGCATGGACAAGAAGAAAACATAGTGTTAGGGTAAGTGCACCAAGATGGCCACACTTTTGTGGCCACAAAAGTGAAAAATGAGACAAACGCGTTCGCGTTATAACGCGAACGCGTTATGGCTTTTTAAAAGCAAAAAAAAAAGTGAACATTCTTCATTTGCTTTTTACTGGTTTTCATTTCCGCCCGCGGCCAAAAACCCTACACTACGCGCTCGTGTTGTTGAGGAGGTGATTTCTTCACATTTGATCAACTTGAGTTTGATTTTCTTCACAAATATGGCACCACGACGACAAAGAGATGCAAGAGGTAAGTTTTGTTTGGTATTTGTAATGAATTTTTTTGTTTTAAATTGATTTTGTTTGTTTTAGTTTAGAAATGAATGATTTTTTTTTTAATTTGTAGGAAATCCTCAACAAGAGGAGGAAAATCCTCAACCAAATCAACCTCAACAAAATCAACCTCAACAACAAAATCAACCTCCCCCACCATTCTCTCAATACCCTCCTAGCACTCAAGAAAATGTGAGGAGTGAAATTGAAAAAAATAAAAAAGAAGTTGAGGATCTTATTAGTAGGTTGAGTGATCAAAATTCTTCAACCACAGAAAGGATACATCTAGCAGATTCATTGAAGGATTTGTTAAAAAATGTGGGATGCAATTACTCCAACAAATATCCGATGGCAAAATAGGAGGCAAAACATCGAGGGCATATTATGCAGATAAATTATCATATAAACAAGTTAAAGATTTAAAGATTACTAAAGGCGATTTGTGCTCTCTATTCACTGACCCTAGAACAAATCAAAATCTCACCCTCAATGCAAAGAGGTTTCCTATCTATTGGTGCCACCACCTAGAGATTAGGAACCATTTTTATGACAAATGGTATATGGTCTTTGATTACCCACCGTGCAATAACTGTGAAGTCCCCCAATATTTTCTTAGGAAATTATACTGTGAGTTTGTATTGAACCAAATCCTGAATTATTTTGATATGAAGGAGTTTCAGGGGAGAGGTGGGGGGTCAGCACAAGATAGGCCTGGTGCACAGTCGGATCCTACATGACAGGGGAGACGACCTCTCGCTAGGCCGCCTCGTGAGCAGATTGCGATGCCGGTAGTTGCAAAGGAGAGTGCTAATGTAGAGACTTTGCAGGCGATCACATCCTTGACTCGGAGTGCCATCCACCACACTAGCCCCATTGTACAGCGCAATCCAAGGGAGTCTTTAGGTGGTGGCCTTCGAGGCCATGTGTGTCGATCTTGTGGAGCCACTTGTTCATATGACCCTACCGGCCCTCAAGAGGGTGCTACACAAGATCCATATACTTCTACACAGCCTGATCCGTATGCATCTACGGTGATGGAGAGGGCGGTTGACATTCTGCATGATGCATATGGTATTGATAGTCAGGTAAAATTGAACATGTTCATTGAATTTAGTTTATTAAATTTTAATTGTCAAATGCAAGATTAACTAATTTAGTTTTATTATTTTAATAAAATTGTAGGGTCAATAAAGTATTGACCCCGGGTACACCACCAATCTACTTATTTTTGGCAAGACACCTATCGCTGGGTAATGTAAAGTTAGTAAACAATTATAAAATTGATTACATATGTTAATAGCATTTTCTACTTAATGGTATTTTAATATGATTTTGATGTTGAACAGTGGTGTTGTTGAGGTTTCAAGGAAACACTGGAGTGTGAGTAGATTGATCAAACTTTCACCGAGGTGATATAGAACAAAAAGAACTTTTAAAGTTAATGAATTCTAAGTTTAATCTAAATTTGTGTGTATATATAGTCATAAGAGTATATGGGTTCACTAGGTTATTATTTGAAATCTTTTAAGAATGGTCATACCATGATTGTTTGTCTTAGGAATTTCACCAGCAAGCTATATATAATAAAATTTAACATGGAACTCCATAAAGGTAGAGCTACATTCTACTCCATCCTATATAATTTTTGTGATGTCAACGAATCCAAGAATAAGACGCATGGATGTCCTACATGATGTCAATGTAACCAAAAATAAAATTTCTATCCCTCGACCCTATTCCATCGCCCAAGACTCTTCAATATCTCCTAGATGCTTGGAGATGCTTAAGACTAGGTAAAAATACCCTATATTCTCTTCATTTGTTGCATAGCTCATCAAGTTTCCTATATGTTCTCTAACTAATCATGATTGCATGGAAAGAAGTTATAAGTACTCATTAAACTCTCAACTATTGGAGCCTCCTCAAACTTTCCCATAGGACGTGGAAAATGCTTAGAAATGATTAAATTCCCTAATAGTGTGTGGGAGATCTTTTAGGAAAACATTTGACACTAATTTGATCCATTGAATTCTTCTTCATTCTTATATATTCCTCAAATATACCTTGCAATACCCCTATCATACCTAAATCTACTACATTCATGTCCTTGTTAGCTAGCATGTAGGTGATATAGTATGGTCCATGAATTTTATGTCTTCTTTTTTCATTTTTCTATATAGTCCTCTTTTATCTCACTACTATGTCCTCACATAAAAAGAAAAGAAAAACATTACTTCTTTTTCTCATCTAAGGCCCCTAAGGTTTTAAACCCCTTAGATGCAAGGATTCAAAGCACATCAACCATGTGGTACAAATGACTAAATCCCAAAGATGATTTGTAGCAATGAAAGAGTTTGGAAAGGTAGAGAGAGCTACACTGGTGACTCAAGAGAAACTTTAGCTTTCAAAAACAAATCCAATTAGGCTAGTAGACATGTGGATCAGGACAACATTTGGTGGAAGAGGAAGAAATATGACTAGAACTCTGGAGGCCCACCATACTGGATTTTGATATTCAACCATGAGAGAAAAAGAGAGAGTTGATATCATGTATCAAAACATTAAGCATACATTCTTCCAGCCAATGGATAAGGAGATGATTACTTTTCTTCATTTTCATTTCCATAACCATATCACAGCGTGGGAACCATGAAGACCAAGGATGTCCAGTTTTATGTGGAGATATTGGATGTGGTCCAAACTTTAGGAGGGGTAAGAAGGTCAATGTATGATCTTGATGAATGATAGAAGAGGGGTTGGTCAGATAAACCAGGGGCACCTAGTCATGAGTAGGGAGCTATAGGTTAGATTGGTGAAGCAAAGCACCAAGGAGGTCTTACAAGGAAAGGCCTAGAGCAGGTACATATAAGGAAAGTCTCTTGCCTACCTACTCCTCTTCCTCTATTTGAACCTCCTTGAGGTCCTCTACCCTGGTTATGTCCACTTCTTGTAGATTTTTCACCTCCATGCTCTATGAGTTTTGACTCTCCTTGGTTTCTTTGGTCATTGCCTCTACCTTGGTAGCCACCATGTTGTCCTCTTTGATCTCTTCCTTTGCCTTTGCCCTTAGAAGTCTGATCTTGCTTCCTCTTACTCCTCTCTTCGATCTTTAATGCCAATTGATAACATTGGTGCACTGTTTTGGGGCTTAAGAGAACCATCTCCTCTTGAATGTTCCACTTCAAACCATTGAGATACCTTGCCACCTTGATACTTTCATCCTTTGTGACATTGGACCTCATGCAAAGTCTTTGAAACTCCTCAGTATAGGAACTCATCTCCTGACCTCTTTGCCTCAAACTCTGTCTCCTCTTATGCAATTGAATTTCATAGTCTTTAGGTAGGTATGCTTCTTTCACCTTGGCAACCATTCCCTTCAAGTAGAGATAGGTTGCTTGCCTTCCTTCTCCCTCTCTATCTAGTGTTTCCACCAAGTTAAAATTAGAGAATCTCTTAGTCTTGGTTATACCTTTACCAGCACGGTAGCGGTGACTCCATCACACTCAAAATGGTTTCCATTCCTCTATCAATCCATAACTAAATCCAGCCTCCATCTCCACTAAACAATGGTACTCCTTCAAGTGTTTTCCTCAAAGCCTTCAATGCTTTCAAGAAGGGATCCTCCTTCAATATATAGGGTCAGGTTCGAGTTCTATCCTCCTTTTAGCCTCTTCTTTGCTATTGATATTCCATCAAAGTACGCAACGTTCGATTAGCTTGCTCAAGATTGGTCTGGCACCTCTCAATACCTATTGTGTAGTCATTTAAACCCTCTTAGCCAACTCGGCATTTGTCACCATGATGCTGGAGTACTTCAGACTCTTTCTCGACGCACCAAGATCAATCCCAAATCTTTGCTTGCTCACGATGCAATCGATAGGGAGGAGGGGTTGGAGGTCAAATCTTGGGTTCTGCTCCTATAGGCCTTTCCTTGTAAGACCTCCTTGAGTGATTTGCTTCACCGAAATCTAACCTATGAGTCCCTACTCATGACTAGGTGCCTGGTTTGTCTGACCAACCCCTTTTCTATCACAAACTCCAACCACCAAGTCCACCTTGGTTCATTGCCACAACTCTTCCTTAGCCTTTGCACTATACTAAAGACCAATCTTCCTCAACACTCCATCAACTCTTGCAGGGGTACTAATAAGTCTTAAAAGGCTTCAAACTGTCCTCCAAAGGTGTTTGAACAACCTCCAAGACTTTAACTTCCCATCGCTCTCACCAATCCTTTAGCTAGGGTTTGAAAGGCTAGTAGCCCTTGAGCCCCTATTAGGTCTCCTTCACCTACAAAACAGGTTAGAACTCACAAATCTGAAAAGGACTTCCCACTATTTTTCCAAGGTTCTTAGTTCACATGGACAACACTCAAAGATTCTTGAGGTCCCAGCCTTCCACTGTCCGTACAAAGCTCAAACATGAAATGGAGCAAAAACTAGGGTTTTAAGCCTTCACTTGATAGTTAGCAAACTTCCACTTTGTTTACACACCAAATGGAGAGATAGAGCCTCCTCCTTCATGTAGTAACAAGGTAACACATGATGTTCACTATCCATTTCCTTTAGATGCAAGGATTCAAAGCACATCAACCATGTGGCTTAATTTATATCATAAGTTGTACCATGATGTTCACTATGCATTCCTCTACTCTTTCGATTGTCAAATGTGCCATTGACTTGTCATTGATCACCATCATATTCTCCTTTTCATGATTATTTTCTCTATCATCTTTGGTATAAACACTTGACTATTATATTTAACTCAAGTGAGGAAACTTAAAAATCATAATGATAGGCCAAAGAAAAAATATTCAGTCTTTTCATGATAAAAGGAGACCTTAATTTAATCACTGTCATCCTCAAAAGGTTAATTCCATTGTCAAACATTTATTGCATATCTTAAACTATGACAAGCGTTTAATAAGGGTTTTGAAGAATAGGCCCTTGACAAGTTAGCTCCATCATTTTTTATTGTCGTTGTATCTTTATTTGGCTCTTACTCCATTCCTTGCAACAGTGATACTTGGATTTGTCATACTTAACTTAGTTGGCTACTATCAAAGTGCCTTTTGACTTGATCATCTCTTCTTCTCATATTGGTTGTCATATTTTACATTGTGTTTTGACGCTTTTTCACTTAAAATTTGTCCTAAAGGGTCTTTGTTTTTCAATGTGATTGTCCTAGGTTATTGCTTTTTAAAAAAATGATAATCATATTGTTGCTTACGTTGCATTACACATCATTCAAACTCAAAGCATTACTTCAAATTCGATA
>VDFB02057710.1:0-49514 GCA_007258455.2 Sequoia sempervirens
ATCCGAGGCAGGTATAAAAAAAATTTTTCCTACCCATTTTTTCTTTCGACACCTTGGACAAAACCCATGTCTTGAAATTTTCAAAATTTATCGAAAAACCATATTTTTGAGGGTTTTGATTTTTACACCAAACTTCCGAAGGCCATAACTTTTGACTCGGGTGTCCGTTTGAGTTGAAATTTGATGGGTGGTTGCATTATGCGATAACGAGTGGATTTCCAACTGGTTTCTTTGAAAGTTGTTGGAACCCGTTTTGACCCATTTTCGGGACCTCAAACTTTCATCTTGACCCTCAAAATCCCAATTTAGTGTTTTTTTCCAGCATTTTGAAAGATTGTTTTCACTCATAACTCAAAATGCATATCCCGAATCTGGGATTTTAGTTGGCAATTCATCCTATCTCACCAATGGGTATTTCTTGGAAAAAATTGGGACTCTCAAACATACGACCGTGAAGTTTCCTAAAATGGCAAAATTTGACAATTTTTAAAAATTGCCAAATTTGGAAAAATCTGATTGTCAACACTTTACGCCCTTTCAACCCTGGAACTCGGTGTAGAATCATGCCCGCTCATATCCTTCAATCATTCTAGTCTTCAATCCAATCCTCATCTGAGCTTTAATCTTATCCCAATCTGAGCTTACCCAAACCCCTCTGCAGTCAAGATCTTTGGATATCGAATAGAGTCTTCCGATTCCTCCCTCCATCTTCTTCAATTTGGTCATATTCCTCCATTCACTCATTCCATGTAACCATTCATTTATTTCAAACCTCCTATCATCTCAAAACTTCATCCAACCTCCTATCATCTCAAACCTTCATCAAACATCCTATCATTTCAAACTCTCATCAATCGTAATCTTCCATCTTTTCCCACCCTTCACCTTCTACTTCCAAGGATTAGTAATCTATCCGTCTGGTCACCTTGTCCTCATCCAAATCCTTATCGCTCTATCCAATCCACCCAAACAATCCTTTTCCTCCCCCCATCCTCTCCCCTCATCCCATCTCATAATCCCTTGTCATTGGTATCTAGCTCTAGGCTTTTCCCCATGCAATCCAATGTCATCTATCTTATCATCATCACTTTTGCTTCTTTTGCACATATTTTCCATCATATCATCCGCCCACTTCATCTTTGATGATTTGGATAACTATCCCATCCCTGAGCTTTGTCTAGTCACTATTGTCCAATCCCATCCAACATCATCTATCTTATCACTTCATCATTCATCTATCTTGTCCCATCATGTCGGTCCAATCATTTTATCCCCTTATCTAGGGTTATCTCCTCATCTTTCATCCATCACTTGTCTTTGGCCTTCTGTTGAACTCCGTTGCCCCTGCGCTTTCACGTAGGCAAGGTCGAACATTTGATCAGCCCCCGGGGCTCCTTTATCGTCTATCGTCTATCATTCCATCATCGATCTTCATTATCCACTTTTCTCCTGTTCTCCCTCCTATCTTGGTCATCCGTCAAAATATCCATCATGGTCTGTCGTCAGCCTTTTATCGAACTACGAGGGCTCTGTGCTTCCACGTAGGCAAGGCTAATCTTTGATCAGCCCCCGAGCCCCTAGGTCGTTAGGATGTGTCAGTCTTGTGTCTTGTCTCTCTTGTGTCGTGTCATCAAGCTATGCCCTCATCTGGCTGGTTCTTAACAAACGAGATCCACTTGTATCATCATATCCAATCAGTTCTGAATATCCTGCGTCATATCAATCTTTTACTTTAGTATCCATCATCGGTCTCAGCAGGATGCATCCTTCCTAATAGACCTCATCAATCCCATCCATCCCCTTGATTGATCCTATGGAAAAGGAAATTTGAAATTAATTGTGATCTTTTGATGCTTTTGGCTTTTGTTTATCATTTGAGCTCCCTATCATCACTTGTCATGGTCGCCTTGATCCATCATATCATGGTGTGCTTTGACTAGTCAACATAGGGATTTATCTTGATCTTTTCTTTGTCTTCTCGGTTTTCCCACCTAGTACCCACCAAGATCCCTGAGGTCTTGTGTTACGCTGGGGCATCCTTGCATGCTTGTGGTTATCCCAATACCTGGCCCGACCAAGGTCATCGTGACTTTGGGGTGTTGGGATAGCCTTCTTGTTTGTTATGTCTATTTTCTGCATTAGACACTAATCCGCCTTGGTTCTTCATACCTTGGCATCTTGTGTCTTATGCTATAGCAAAAATCAGTGCTCCGATGATGGAAAATTGCATTTAGATTGCCTTTCATCTCTCATCCTCAAATCCCCTCCCATCCATTCATCCTTCATCACACTCCCCTCCCAATCTTCCATCACATTGCATCATCTTCTTCAACTCCCCTTGCATCATCTCATCCATTTCGAGAGCACACTCGTGTTCTCCTGAACCCGCATGTCCTCTCGAGGGGGCATCCTTCATCCCTAATTTTCATCATTTTTTTCCCTTCCTAATCATTCAAAGGAATGACTGGGGCATCTTTCCTAATCTAACCATCTTCTTTCTAGGTTCTATAGCTTTTAATATTCTTTTGAAATGATGCTACTGCAACACCATCTCAAAGAGGCAAAATGTAGATGTTCAAATTTGGACACTTAATTTAATATCCAAATTCATCCTTCTTCGCCTTATTTTCGCACTAAATAATACTATTATTATTTTAATTAATATCTTTAAGTCTCATTAAACTCCTAAGGTATCTAGTTAAATAACCAAATAATTCCTTCCTCTTTCATCAAAATGAATTAAATAAATATTCCATTTATTTAATTCCTCTCATGTCACATCCTCCATCATTTTTATCTTATCTTAATCCTTCTTCTAATCCCATCATTAGGATGTGCACATGCCTAATCCTTGATTAGGATGTGTCACATCCTCCAACTTTTGCAAGTTGGCCTCTAATCTCTCTTAGACACCTAACCATCATCTAATCCTCCACTAACTAGCCTAATCAACCTCTCAAGGAATTTTTAATTCCTTTTATCCTTCCAAGGAATATTAAATTCCTTTTCTCTTCCCCATGTCCTTTATGACATGTGTCCTTAGTCAACCCTATTAAAGGCTTTCTCTTTTGGACAAGGCATCCCCTTCCCCATGTGAATTTTTAATTCACCTTTTAATCCCCCAAGGCACCTAAAAGGAATTTTTAATTCCTTCACTTCTCCCCACATGTCCTCTATTCATTCTTTATTCTTTCTCTCATCCCCATGAGAATATTTGATGAATTTTTAATTCCTCACATGTCCTCTCACCCACATGGGGACAAGGGACCTCCCTATGAGGAGATCTTGTCCAATCCCAAGGTACTTTGTACCCCTCTCCATGTCATGTTCTTTTCTCCACCTCATGTCCACTTCACCTTTTAGGGCTATCTCACATGCCACATGTCAAGATGTGAGGGCTTGTGAGTTCTCAACTCACCTTAGCCCTACATCTTGATATTTGGTGGATCAATCTCAGCCGTCCATTTCCCTAGGATTTCCCAAAAATCCTATAAATACCCCCTCTTTTCTCTCATTTTGGGGGGATCATTTGTGCTAGCCAAACTCTTGTAGTTTTGTTTCTCAACCTCTACTTAGCCATTTTCACATTTTCATCCACTTGCATCCATCTTCACATCCTCATCTAGCTTGCATCTTGCCATCCAAGGAGCATACACGTCAAAGATCGAAGGGCCAACCAAAGGATCGACTCAACGCAAGGTATAAAGTTCCATTTTGTGGCTTTGTCTTGTTTTGTTTCCAACTTAGGCTAATCTTGAAGTGTACGTTGTTTTAAGTTGTTTATTTGCACTCTCTTGACTTGTTGCTTGCTTTCTAACACCTCTATTGGACCTATCACAGAGGGATTAGGGCTTAAGTATAGGGTTGATGGTTTATGGTTGAGTATAATGTTCAACCCATTGAGTGTATAAGGTTAAGTTTGTATGGTATATAGATTATGGTTTATGATATTGGGTATAGGGTTTAGGGTATGGGTTAAGGGTATAAGGAATAGAGTTAAGGGTTGGGAGTGTAGGGTTTAGGGTTTAAGTATTGGGTTGATGGACAATGTTTAGGGTTTAGGGTCTAAGGTTGAGGGTATAGGGTATAGGGATGAGGGTTGAGGGTGTAGGTTTTATGGTTTAAGTTATAGGGTTGAGGATCAAGGGATTAGGTCTTAAGTATAGGGTTGAGGGTATAGGGTATAGTGTTGAGGAGTTGTGGGTATAAGGTATAGGGTGGAGGGTTGAGAGTGTATGATTTAGGGTTTAAGTATACTATTGAGGGAAAATATTCATGGTTTAGGGTATAAGGTTGGGGGTATAGGGTATAGGGATGAAGTTTGAGGTTGTAGGGTTTAGGGTTTAAGGTATAGGCTTGAGGGTTGACAGATTAAGGCTTAAGTATTGGGTTGATGGTATAGGGTATAGGGTTGAGAGTTTATAGTTGAGGGATAATGTTTAGGGTTGAGCATTTATGGTTAAGTGTATAGGGTAGAGGGATTAGGGTTTAAGATATTGGGTATATCGTTTAGGGTATGGGTTGAGGGTATAAGGCATAGGGTTAAGGGTTGAGAGTGTAAGGTTTAGCATTTAGGGTTTAAGTATAGGGTTGAGGGTATATGGTTGAGGGACAATGTTCAAGGTTTAGGGTCTAAGGTTGAGGGTATATGGTATAGGGATGAGGGTTGAGGGTGTAGGGTTTAGGTTTTAAGGTATAGGATTGAGTGTTGAGGGACTAGGGATTAAGTATAGGGTTGTGGGTTTATGATTGAGGGACAATGTTCAACCTATTGAGTGTATAAGATTAAGTGTGTAGGGTATAGGGATTAGGGTTTAGGATATTGGGTATAGGTTTTAGGGTATGGATTGAGGGAATAAGGCATAGCATTAAGGGTTGAAAGTGTATGGTTTAGGTTTTAAGTATAGGGTTGATTGACAATGTTAAACTTTTAGGGTATAAGGTTAAGGGTATAGGGTATAGGGATGAGGGCTGAGGGTGTAGTGTTTAGGGTTTAAGTTAAGAGATTAGGGCTTAAGTATACCTAGGGTTGAGGGTTTATGATTGAGGGATAATTTTAATCCCGTTAAGTGTATAAGATTAAGTGTGTAGGGTATACAAATTGTGATTTAGGATATTGGGTATAGGATATAAGGTTAAGGGATTGAGGATATAAGGAATAGGGTGAAGGGTTGAAAGTGCATGGCTTAGGGTGTAAGTATAGTGTTGAGGGACAATGTTCAAGGTTTAGGGTATAAGGTTGAGGGTATAGGGTATAGGGATGAGGGATGAGGTTGTAGGGTTTAGGGTGTAAGGTATAGGGTTGAGGGTTGAGGGATTAGGGATTAAGTATTGGGTTGAGGGTTGAGGATTTATATTTGAAAGATAATGTTTAGGGTTGATTGTCTAAGACCTAAGTGTATACGGTATATGGATTAGGGTTGAAGATATTGTGTACATGGTTTATGGTATAAGGTTGGGGTATAAGGCATAGGGTTACGCGTTGAGAGTGTAGGGTTTAGGGTTTACATATAAGGTTGAGTGTATAGGATTGAGGGAGATTGTTCACTGGTTTAGGGTATAAGTGGGTGATCCCACAATACTAGTTTACAATTTTTGGCCAAATTGGACATTGAATTGATTTTTTTAACTAAATCTTCACTTTTAGCGACCTATAATGGCTAAATTGTGAGAAATTTGAAGATGATGTAAACTAGTGATTTGTGACATTTTGTTTGTAGATTCTAAGTATATTTTTTTCAAAATTTTTAGAATTAGATTGCACTTCTTTTTCAATCTCCTTCGAAAACTAGTTTTTAACAGTAAACACCATTTTTAAAGAGTAATGTGTACTTGCTAACACAACTTTTTTTTGTGAAGGATAAAACTATATTTATTTTGAATTTAGATTCGTAACTATGATATCTAGTGCATGGAATTGGTTTCATAACATTTCATTGAATGTTTTTTTCTTAATTAAGTTTTGAAGTCAAACCAGTTACTATTTAGACATGATTTACTTGCTAACACATAAATTTTTTGTAGGTATCAAAATTCAATTGTTTTTATTGGATCAGGGACATCAATATCTAGTGCATTGGAATTTTCAATTTATTTTTTTGATAATTTGCTATTTTTCCACATGTACAGAATAAAGAGCTTGATTTTTGGTGAAAAACCTATGTTGAATCAAACTAAAAAAATTACATAATAAAACCAAAACATATTAAAATTATATTCAATGGATAGCTCATTCCAAGGAATATAATTGTCCAGTTGGGTTTGTGAAGTTTCTTCACTTTTCATCCTCAACCCGAGCTTCGAAGGGAAAAAAAATTGCAAGAAAATGGTAGAAGAGGGGGAGAAGGGAAAAAAGTGGGGTTAGCTAAGCTAACCCCCATTTAAATACAAATAAAAAGAAAACCCATTAAAGGGGGGTTTGCTAGAAGGGGGGTTCACCCCTCTAGTGAACCCCCTAAAGTGTTTTCCATTTGGAAATGCATTTTTCCTTCCTCAATGGAATTGTAAACCAATTTTTTGGGTTTACTGAAGGTTGATGATATAGTGTATAGGGATTAGGGTTGAGGGTATAGGGTTTAGCACTTAAGGTATAGGAGTGAGGGTTGATAGATTAGGGCTTAAGTATAGGGTTGACGGTTGAGGGATTGAGGGTATAAGGAATAGGGTGAAGGGTTGAGAGTGTATGGTTTAGAGTTTAACTATAGTGTTGAGGGACAATGTTCAGGGTTTAGGGTATAAGGTTGAGGGTATAGGGTATAGGGATGAGGGTTGAGGTTGTAGGGTTTAGGGTTTAAGGTATATGGTTGAGGTTTTAGGGATTAGGGATTAAGTATTGGGTTGAGGGATTGAGGGTATAAGGCATAGAGTGAATGGTTTAGAGTGTATGGTTTAGGGTTTAAGTATAGTGTTGAGGGACAATGTTCAAGGTTTAGGATGTAAGGTATAGGGCTGAGGGTTGAGGGTATATGGTATAGGGTTGAGGATTTATAGTTGAGGGATAATGTTCAGGGTTGAGTGTCTAAGGTTAAGTGTGTAGGGTATAGGGATTAGGGTTTAAGATATTGGGTGTAGGGTTTTGATCTAGGTGAATCTTTAGAACCTGAAAATTGAAGTGTTCCCATTTCTCCCAGAAGTAGTGCCATGGTGTAGAGCTCATAATTTTGAATCCAGCGCAACTTGAACGGGCAAAAAAGGAGTCTGTTTGCTCAAGTTATGTGCAGTCAAACTTTGGTCAAAGGGTGGTCAACTCAGCTTCCAGGGACAAGAGAAAAGGATAAAATTTTGACATCATAAAAAATGATCAAAGTCAACATCATCGCGAAGGTCTTGTCATCACGATTCCAATGATGTTCAGTTCGTGCAAATCGGAGCTTGTATGTGCGAGATATGGCTAGTCAAAGCTTGTAGTTGACCAGGGTACCATGTGGTACGGTTGCTGATGTCAGCATGACATCATCATGCTGACTTGGCAGACAGGTCATCATATGAATGTCGAGTTGTACCAATCAAAAGCTGACATGTGTCAGTCTGTATGATGACATGAGCAATTGACTTGGCAGTACAGTTGATGAGGTGGCAGATGATGTGGATGGGTGCTACGAATCATATCCTGACACATGGCATCTAACACATAGTTGATGTGGCATTCTCTGCTTTGCTAGTAGTTGAGGAGGCACCTGACAAGATGGTGATGCGAACAACTTTGACAAGTTAAATCTTGACACATGGAACCTGGGTGCGAGCTTCTCCATCAGCGAATATTGTTGTTATCGTCAAAAGTTTGTTAATGGGTTTTGAACCCTGAACCTCCATGTGCCAAGAAACCAAACTCACCGTTAGACCAAACAGTTGGTCATTGTTTTCATCTGGATGTCGTTTGGTTTTATTTAGAAGCCTTTTTGTTGTGAGTAGTTAAAAAGAATGCCGACGGGATTTGAACCCCGATCGGTGGGGGAAACAAAACTACCACCGACATGCCATTGTAGTCGTTTATGTCATGTGGGGCACGGGTTGTATATGATAGGTTGTTAGGCCCGAATTCCAAACCAAAATAACCAACTATTGTTTATTAGTTTTTAAATTAAAATACAAAAAAAACTCCAAAAGCCCTGAATGTATGAAGACAAAGGGCTTAGAAAACAAGTTTGATTGTTTTATTAAGGGGAGTTATTGTTTTTATATGTAAATGGGGAAATTGGTTTTTATTTTTCCATTTAAGGGGAAAATTCCAAAATTGTTGGTTTTAACCGAATAGGCCCAACTTCAAGTATAAAAGGGAGACTAGGAGAGTCTTCCTCACTCATCCAACTCAACTCAACTCAATCATCACATTTGGAGTTGACCACTCTCCATCCCATTCTCTTAGTCTTTGAGAGGCTTTTTTGTGAGAATTTTCAGAGGGAATTAGGAGAGTATTTGAGTTGTGAAGGAATGATGTTCTAATCTTGTAGTAGATCCTTTAGGCAGAGTCAGTTTTCTTACTCTTTGTTAATCATCCCAAGCCATGAGAGCTTTTGAGAGGGGTGTGAGTGAGAGACATTTTGTATGACTTTGTGGAAAGGCTACAAGATATTGTAAAGCAGTGTTGCAAGAGGCTCTAGTGGAGATTGTACTTCCATTTAGAACATTTCAATAGATTGGTCACTCAGTTGAGCTCGAACCGGAGACATAGTCACATTTGTGGCGAACTCCGTAATCAAATTGGTGTCTTCTTATCTCTCTCTTGGTTCTATGTTTTGAATTCTCTCTGATTAATGTTCCTACTACTCCATTGTTGATGTCTTTATGCCTTTTTTCATAATCACTTAAGCAACGTTTGTCATAGATCCCTTCTGCTTTACGGATCAGGTTTAGGTTATGGGTTGCAAGTATAAGGCATAAGGTTAAGGGTTGAGAGCGTAGGGGTTTAAGTGTAAGGTTGAGGGTATAGGGTTGAGGGATAATGTTCAAGGTTTAGGACCTATAAGGTTGAGGGTATAGGGTATAGGGATGAGGGTTGAGGTTGATGGTGTAGGGTGTAGGGTTTAGGGTTTAAGGTATAGGGTTGATAGATTAGGGATTAAGTATAGGGTTGATGGTATAGGGTATAGGGTTTAGTGTTTACGATTAAGGGATAATGTTCAACCTATTGAGTGTATAAGATTAAGTGTGTAGGGTATAAGGATCATGGTTTAGGATATTGGGTATAGGGTTGAGGGTTTGAGGGTATAAGGCATAGGGTGAAGGGTTGAGAGTGTCAAGTTTAGGATTTAAGTATAGTGTTGATCTAGACAATGTTTAGGGTTTAGGGTATAGGGTATAGGGATGAGGGTTGAGGTTGTTGGGTTTAGGGTTTAAAGTATAATGTTGAGGGTTGAGGGATTAGGGATTAAGTATTGGGTTGAGGGTATAGAGTATATGGTTGAGGGTTTAGAGTTGAAGGATAATGTTGGGTATGTATAGGATCATCATGGAAAAAACAGGCCCTTAAGTGGCAATGAAATTCAGAAAAAATAGAGTTAAGAAACTTGACGTAAAACTTTGAATAAGTTATCTATATTATTTCAAAAATATGCAAGAATAGAAATTGTACAAAATTGAATATAGTTTCTAAACTACTATTTTTACTTAAAAAAAAAAATCTATTTGGTGAAAATTTGAAATTTCAATGTAGTAGCACTTAAATTTCAGGGAAAAACTAAGTAGGTGTTTGTCTGACCACCCTAACCACAATAAAATGATAATATTTTTTTATAAGATTTTAGATATAAGTAGAGGACTCATGTGCCAATGTAATCTATATTTTTTTGTAATTTTTTTCCAAGTAACTAAATTAATTATGAATTTTTTATTACAACTTTTAAAAAATATAAAAACTCGTATGTCTAACCACCTTAACTTGGTCAAAACTTCATGATTTTTTTTTTTTTTAATCCTATAGTATGTGAAGCATAGAATGTGACACATGTTTCAGATTCAAAAAATGTGATACCATTTGAAAGCTATAGATGTTTTTCAATCAACCTATCAATCATGACTTTAGTCTTAATTCAAATAGAAAATGAACAATAATTATTTATTAAATTCAAAGTAAAACATAATTTATATTGGTGGAAAGATGAGAATTTCCTTTAAAAACCCTTTTCGTTTCATCAATTTTGGGTAAAAAAAAAAGTTGTCAGCCACATACCCTACACATACCCATCATATCGCCACTTTTTGGCCCTTCATGATCCTGCACATACCCTGTTCAGGGTTAAGTGTCCAAGTTTACTAAATTATAAAGTTGATGCATGATATTTTGTTCATGCATTCCTTTCATCCATCTTCACAATTTTTTATAGGTAAAGTGTAGTCTTGGGGAGTGATCCCATTTTTATTGATCTTAAGAAAATTTACATTAGATAAGTATTAGGTTGTTGCCCTTACTACAATATAGAGCCATTGGCCAACAAAAGTTGGAAGCCCCATTGAATATAACTTCCTTAGAACCTAAATCTATTACAAAAATGCTAACTCCATCCAACTAGAAGACAAAAAGGTAGATATATACATACAAATTTGTTCTTATGATATTATAGTTATGAACCTATTCTAATTATATAACATTATTCTTGAGTGTTGATGATTCAACCCATCTTCTCCTTATTGATGAATTCAATCAAACATTTGATCTTATCTATGGCAAAGAGTTCTAAAATATTCTTAAAAAATGTTGAGCCCTTCATAACCTTTTGGTGGTGGATATTGATAGTGTACCTGGAGAAGAACAACATAGGGAAAATTTCCAACACAACCCCTTGATCCTTCATTTTGAAGAAATCTAAAGGGAGAGGGATACCTCCACCCAAGTTGACCACCTCCAAAAAAAATCCTAGTCACCTAAGAATTTGTTTTTTATCAAACCCTTGCATAATGATTGTTTCATCTCCACAAGTTCTCCAATGTCCAAAATTAGGGCTAGAAACATTGAGGAAATGTTTATATTTACTCTATTCTTATGATTCTTAGCCAAAAAATCTTCTCCCAACACCCACTTAATAGTGAATATGATTAGTCTGTGGTGGGTTTTAAATATGAGTTTTTAACTTTTAGAACTTCTGAAAGGGAGTGCAAAAACTTATAGAATATTAACTCATCCCCTACCATCTTGCACATGTCGCATTGGCTTGAGTTAATTGCTAATGATTGGAAGGCTCATAATCCTATGCTTTAATAGTTTTCTCATTAATTCTATAGAATTCAACTACTTTGAGTGCCTTGATTGCTTACCTTACAATGTTTTCATTATTCAAATCATGTTGAAGTGACACAAAGTATGTTGTCTCAACATCATTAGCTACCTTGTTAGTAAGGCCACAATCCCACAATAGTGGTTTACAAATTTTGGCCAAACTGGCCACTAAAATAATTTTTTTAAACTAAATCTTCACTTTTTGGCACCTATAGCAGCTAAACTGTGAGGAATTTGAAGATGATGAAAACTAGAGTTTCTTGACATTTTGTTTGTAGATTCTAAATATATTTTTTTCAATTTTTTTGGAATCATATTGCACTTATTTTTCCATCTCCCTCAAAAACTAGTTGTTTTTAGAAAACAACATTTTTAAAAAGTGATGCTCACTGTATAATGGATAACTTTTTTCCATGAAGGATAAAATTCTAATTCTTTAAAATTTAGATTTGTAACTCCTATATCTAGTGCTTCCACTGGATTAGATATTTTTTTTATTGAATATTCATTCTATAATCAAGTTTTGAAGTCAAACCAATTATAATTCAGACATAGTGCGACCGTATAACGTGTAACCTTTTTTTGTATGTATCAATTTTTTTTTTTGTTGGATCAAGGAGTTCAATATCTGGTGCACTCATATTTTTTAGATTTTTTTTATAATCTGCTATTTTTCCACATGTGTAAAACAAAGAGCTTGATTTTCAGTGAAAAACCTACATTCACAAGAAATAAAAATAAATATAATAATAAAATTAAATTTATTTAAAATTATACTTTTTGGGAAGCTTATAATAAGGAATACATACTTAAAAAGATAAATGTTGAATGAATTTATTTGATCCCCCAAAAGGTAAATCAAAAGTGGTTTTTTATCAGTATTTTGATAGGTGTAAAGGAGATTGTTATAGGTAGGGTTTAAAACTAGCAGGGTTCTATCCAAGGGGGTTTGATTTAAGGTAGTTTGATCAAACCATCTTCAATTGGAATTCTTTAAATGGAACTTTTTAAGGCTTAACTCATTATATTTTCTAAAAATATATAATTTTAGCAAAAATCAGAATCTCCTAGAAATTGTAAACTAGCTTTGTGGGATCACCAGATTCATCTCGACCTCTGAGTTGGCTTCTCGGTAAGTATGGTTGGAAAAATATTCATTGATATTTGATATTATATCAACCTAGCTATGCGTAATAGAGCCCTACGTTTCCACCCTTGTAGATGCTTTTTCCCTATCATTTTTATTACTATTGAGGAATCTCCCTCTATTTCAAGCTTAGTTATTTTTAATTTTAGGCCCAAAATGAGTGCTTGCAATTCAACTTCATTATTCATTCCCTTAGGGAATCTTCTTGAAGCACTACATATAATATTTCCTTTCCAATCTTGAATTATACATCTATTAAAATGCCTAGATTCACTTTGGAGGCTTTGTCAAAGTTAAGTTTGAACCACCCATACAGTGGTGGTTGTCACTTGATCTTTTTCCAATTTAACTAAGAGGGTATGTGCAGGATCATGGTGCGCCAAAAAGTGGCAATATTATGGGGGTATGTGGCTGACAACTTTTTTTTCACCCAAAATTAATGAAACGAAAATAGTTTTTAGAGGAGATTCTCAGCTTTTCAAAATATAAATTATGATTTAATTTGAATTTAATAAATAATTATTATTCATTTTCTATTAGAATTATGACTAAAGTCCTGATCGATAGGCTGATTGAAAAACATCTATAACTTTCAAACGGTATCATATTTTTTGAATCCAAAATATCCACATTCTATGCTTCACATACTATAGGATTAAGAAAATAAAAATTAAATTTCATGAAGTTTTGAACAAGTTAAGGTGGTCATTGCAGACAAGTTTTATATTTTCTAAAAGTTGTAATAAAAATTCATAATTAATTATTTACTTGGAAAAAATTACAAAAAATATGCATCACATCCAGACATGAGTCCCTACTTATATATAAAATCTTACAAAAATATTATCATTTTATTATGGTTAGGTGGTGAACACTTCTTATTTTTTCCCTGAAATTTAAGTACTACTACATTGAAATTTAAAATTTTCACCAAATAGATTTTATTTTATTTTAAATAAACCTAGTATTTTAGAAACTACATTCAATTTTCTACAAATTCTATTCTTACATATTTTTGAAATAATATAGATAACTTATTCAAATATTTACGTCAAGTTGTCTAACACTGATTTTTCTAAATTTTTTGCCACTTAAGGGCCTGTGTTTTGCACGATGATCCTGCACATACCCAAGAATCAACTCCCCCAAACCCATTGACAAAAGTTCATCCATCTTCACTATTAATATTAGGGTGAAGCCACAATAGTGGTTTACAATTTGATGGAGGAAGGAAAACTGAGAAAAACTGACCCCATGGCAAAAAAATTAGTTTTAGGGGTTTGAATGAACCTACAAGTTTGACCAAACAAAAAAGGGGTTTGACCGAACTTAGGTTCGAGTGAACCCATTAATTATCGGGCCCACATTACTCACCCAAAAAACAAAATAAAAATGCATACTGAAGGGGGTTCTAGCGAACCTCCCTTTTCCTTAATTTTTGACCTTGTTCACAAACAAAACCTAATTTTTTATGCTTCGAAGTTTCGGTTGAGGATGAAAATGGATGAATATTCACAAACCCAATTGGAATCAGGTAGTCCTCAGAACAAGCTATCCAACGAATATAATTTTAATATGTTGTGGTTTTATTATGTATTTGTTTTTTTAGTTTTATTAAACATAGGTTTTTCATAAAAAATGAAGGTCTCTCTTCTGCACATGTGGAAAAATAGCAAATTATCAATTTTTTTGAAAAATATGAGTGGACTAGATATTGAAGTCCTTTATCCAACAAAAAAAATAAAATTGAATTTTGATATATGCAAAAAAAGTTACTTGTTATACAGCCATGTTATGTCTAAATTGTAATTGGTTTGACTTCAAAAATTGATTAAAGAAAAAATATCCAATAAAAAACTATCTAACTAAGTGGAAGCACTAGATATTGGAGTTACAAATCTAAATTTGAAAGAATTATAATTTTATCCTTCATGGAAAAAAATTTAGGCGTTATACGGTGTGTGTCACTTTTTTAAAATGTTGTTTTTTGAAAAAAACTAATTTTTTGTGGGATATGGAAAAAGAAGTACAATCTAATTCCAAAATTTTTGAAAAACATATTTTTAGAATCTATAGAAAAAATGTGACAAGACTCTAGTTTGCATCATCTTCAAATTCCTCATAGTTTTTCCACTATAGGTTTCTGAATGTGAAGATTTAGTTAAAAGTAATAATTTCAGTGTCTAGTTTTGCCAAAAATTGTAAACCACTATTGTGGGATCACCCATACTAAAGTTTTAATTTATGTACATACATATATATTTGTACACAAAATACAAATAACAAATCTTCTTATTGATTGATCATTTTAAATATTTTATTTTAATTTTATATTACAAAACCTTATTGAAACAAAATACGATACTGTAATTCAACATCAAAAGAACTGTAATGAACAAAATATAATTCAAAAAACAAAATAAACTAAAATTTAGAGTGTGATGTGCTTCCCTTGCAGCTGTTCGTTGCTTTTGTAATTTGTTTGTGGTGGTTGTTATTGGTGTCTTTTTCCGACATTGTGTTGTATTTTCTCCTCTAAGCAGCTTATAGCTACCATTCTTATGTTATTTTTTATAGCATTGTTTCAATAAAAAGAAAAAAAAAATTACAAAACAAAAACCCAAAACATAAGCCTAAGCACCAACACATTTAACCAAAAAGGTAAATAAATCTCAAAGAACATAACATTGTGTCCAGAGCCATCCATATAGATAACTTATTTATTTTTATGCAATAGAGGTGGCTCGAGACCTAGCCCAGTGGCCCAACAACAAGATTCAATCATCTTTTTCAACATATTTCAATGTTTTCGCACTTCGAGGAACCCCTCCATCACTGGAAGATAAACACAAAAACATTATACTTATGAGATTTTCACAACAACCTGAAATTTGACCAATCTCTTGAATATGCAGTTACTTGCAAATGCCTAGACATATCAAGAACATTAATATTTATTTACAAAAATAAACGTGAGGAGAAGATTATAGATCTAACAGGACATACAATATAACAAGGGAAGGCTTTGCACCTTAGGAGAAGTCCATACTAAATTAAATGCTTTGTGACCCATAATGTGATTAGAGGTTAAGGATCTTTGCTCCTTGTAGTAAGTAGATGGTATCAGTAGGTATGGAGGGGAAGGTGAGGTTTAATAATGGCCTCCAATGGAATTGATTTGGGCGTTGTGATTCCAAGCCCCTTTGTCATGTCAATTACAATTCCCTCTGGAGTAAACCAATTAGAGCTCTGAAGCAAATGCCCCAATGTATGGGTGACCACAATCATTGCCAAAGACATGGCCGAGAACATTCTTCTCCATGAACCAAACGAAATCAATTCAAAATCCCGCCCTTTCACATCAATCTCTTTGTCGCTGTTCAAAAAACATTCAAGATCAGATTCCATGGGGCAGTCCCACACGGCGGCATCCCGATGAATTGCACATAGATTCACTAATATTTGCGTTCTTGTGAGAATATGATATCCTCCAACATTGCAAGCCTCAACAAATTCATGAGGAACTAGAAGAGTGTTAGAAATCAGTTTGCTCCTAACGGTTAATTCCAACTACTATTTTCTCCTAAGAGCTCTTGATGCTGTGTTTTCTACTCTTAACGGCTCCTGAAAGAGCCTCCTCTTCTTTCCAGAGTACATCATTCTTCTCTTCACTTTGTACGGATGTACGGTTTTATTCTTCTGGCAGTGACGACAGTGCATTGACAATTATTTATGGCAGCTTTTTCACACTGGCTTTTAATATTTTAAAGTCTATTTAATATGCTTTTTCCATTGATGTGAATACAAGTTGCTTATGTCATTTATTTTTGTTGGAAAAGGTTTTTTTAATTAAGGTGAATATTAAGTTATCATAAGGGTGTAATTAATGACATTTATTATTTTACCCTTTTGCTTGTTGGAAAAGCTTTCTTTGTAAGACTTGTTTTAATCTCTCTTAGCTAGCTTTTATGGTGAAATTAATTGTAATTAATGTACAAGATGTAGCTATAAATTCTTCTCAATTATTCTTCCCTGAAAACTATATGAACAATTTTGTATGATATTTTTACACAGAAGAAGAAAATAGAAGAATGAATATATTTGGTTGAGAGTAGAGAAATAGTTTTCAATTTTAATTTGCAGCTGCAACTGGTGTTTAATTTTTCTGGGTTAAAAGTATATATGAAAATTTGGGTTGTTCTTTCATTTTTTTTGTTTTAGTTTCTTTATTCTCCCCTACCTCTAGCCCTCATCTGGTATCAGAGCCAAAGGAACCCTTTGTTTTTCTATTATGTTTGAAGTCATGGCCTCCATTTTTGGTACATCCTTGTCCAATTTACAAACCCCTATTTTTACAGGAAAGAATTATGAGTATTGGTATTTAACTATGAAAGCCCTCTTTCAGTCTCAAGATGTTTGGGAAATTGTTGAGAATGGTTATGTGGAGCTAGCAGACCAAGCAACATACAATGCACTCACACAAGCTGAGAAAGATGCCTTGAAAGAACAGAGCAAGAAGGACAACAAAGCATTATTCAATATCCACCAAGCAATGCATGAGAGCATGCTCCCAAGAGTATTAGTAGAAAAGCAAGCCAAGGAGGCATGGGATACACTTCAACTTGGTTACCAAGGTATGGAAAAAGTAAAGGCTGCTAAGTTATAGCTTCTTAGAAGAGAGTTTGAAAATTTATCAATGAAAAAAATAGAGTCAGTAGACTCGTTCTTTACTCATGTTGTTGGTTTAACTAATCAAATTAAATCACATGGAGAGGTCATAGAGGACAAGAAAATTGTTGAGAAAGTTCTTAGAAGTCTCCCTACTAAATTTGATAATCTTGTTTTGACTTTGGAGGAAACTAAAGATTTGAGTCAGTTTAGTGTTGATGAGACTCATGCTTCTCTTATCAATCATGAATCTAGACTAAATAGGTCAAATATGTCATTGGAAAATAATTTTTCATCTCAATTATCTATAACTCATGGAAGAGGATAGCAAAGATTTAGTCCTGGAGGTAGAGGGAGAAATTCACCTAGAGGTGGACATAATAACAACTTTACAAATAGTGTTGGTAGAGGTCAAAATCAAAATTTTAGAGGTCAAAATCAAAATTTTAGTCACCCAAGTGGCCAAAGAGTTGATAAATCACAAGTTCAATGTCATTATTGTAAGAAGTTTGGACATTATGCAAATGAATCCAAGAAAAAATAGTATGATCAACACAAACAAGGTCAAAATTAGTCAAGTAGCAGCACTCAAACAAGTACTATGTTCATTGCATACACTAAAATTGCTGAAGAAATTCCTACTAACTCTCCCGTTGAATGTAATGTAGTCCAAGAAAGCCCAAGTGGCATATGGTACTTAGATTTTGGGTGTAGTAATCACATGATTGGTAATACAGATTTGTTTTCTAGCTTAGATAAATCAGTTCAAACTGAAGTGTCACTTGGAAACAACAACAAGGTCACAGTTTTAGGTAAAGGAACAATTGATATTCTAACCAAAGAGGGGAAGCAAAAAAATATTCCTGATGTATACTATTGCTAGTCTAAAACATAATTTAATGAGCATTGGTCAATTGGTACAAAAGAGATTTAGAGTGTATTAGGAAAACAATGAGTGTGTGATTTTGGATAGATTCCCAAGCAATCTAGTTATTGCTAAAGTGAAAATGACTAGCAACTGCATGTTTCCTTTGAAAATAAGACCAGTTATGAAGGGGACAACAGCTAAATTTGCTCATGAGACAAATAATATAAATTATGGAGCAACATTTAAGGCAAAAAATACATACACAAAAGTTGAAACAACATTTCAATTTGTTGTTTTGGATGAATCTTGGTTATGGAATTTCATATTTGGACATTTGAATTTTGGAGGGCTAAAGCTATTACACAGGAAGAACATGGTGACATTTTTTCCATTAATTGAAAAACTAGAAAGAATTTGTGAAGGTTGCATCTTGGGCAAACAACATAGAGAGTCTTTTCTGATTGGAAAATCACATGGAGCAAGAGCACCACTTGAGATTGTACATTTAGATATTTGTGAAAAAATGCAAACACCATCCATAGGAGGCTGCACTTATTTTCCTAGCTTCATTGATGATTTCACATGAAAAACTTGGGTCTACTTTTTAAAACACAAATCTGATGCATTTTCTTATTTTTTGCAGTTGAAGGCACTTGTGGAGAAGCAGAGTGGTCATTATATCAAGGTCTTAAGGACAAATAGAGGTGGAGAATATGTTTCTAATGATTTTATGAATTTTTGTAAATCACATGGCATATACAAGCAATTTACATCTCGTTATACACCTCAACAAAATGGTGTGGCAGAGAGGAAGAACCAAACCATTATGGAGATGGCTCATCATTAGTTGGCAACCAAACATTTACCTAATGAATATTGGGCTGAGGAAGTGACAACTATTGTTTATATCATGAATAGGTACCCAACGAAAAGTGTGAAAAACAAGATATCTCAAGAAGCTTGGACAGGTATGAAACATAGTGTTTCTCATCTTAAGGTATTTGGTTGTGTTGCATATGCACATATTCCTGATGAGTTGAGGAAGAAGTTAGATAATAAAGGACAAAAATGTATATTTGTTGGCTATTCTGAAGATACAAAGGCATACAAGTTGTTTAATCCTATCACTAGAAAGGTTATAATCAACTGTGATGATTAATTTGTGGAAAATGAAGCGTGGGATGGAAGTATAGAAAAGAGTGTAAATATTATAGCTATTGTTCGTCATGATGATATGGTAGATGAAGTGATTCCAACATCAAGTATAGCTCCAACAACTCAGCTCCTTCCACTCCTGGGACAACACCACATTTAGTGCTAGCTCAAGCTACACCTTCATTCACACTAAGAAGATCTTCAAAGTTGTTGTCTACACCATCAATACAGTAGAATCCATAGTCAATTACAGGAGTACCTACATCTGCTGGTATCCTTGGAGCAACTCCATCTAGCAGTCCAAATAGTTCTACATCTTCGGATCCAACATTAGCAAGCATGCTACCACGAAAAACAAGGAGTTTGAGCGAGTTGTATAATGATACAATAAATTCATTTTCAGTTCTTGCTTTATTTTCTCAAGTTGATGATCCATTGACATTTGAAGAAGCTATTGGTGATGATAAATGGGCACAAGTCATGGATGAAGAGATTGAGTCCATTGAAAAGAATGAAACATGGGAGTTAGTTGATTTGCCTAAAGGAAAAGATGCAATAAGTGTGAAATGGATTTATAAGACTAAACAAGATGTTGATGGAAAAGTGCAAAAACATAAAGCAAGGTTAGTTGCAAGGGATTTTACTCAACAACCTGGAACATATTTCAATGAAACATTTGCTCTTGTTGCACAGATGGACACAATTAGAACAATATTGGCTATTGCAGCTCACAATAAGTGGGCTGTGTACCAAATGGATGTGAAATCAACATTTTAAATGGATATCTAGATGAAGGAGTGTATTTGAAACAACCAGAAGGCTATGAGATATCAGGTCATGAAAATAAAGTTTATAGGCTGAAGAAAGCACTTTATGGATTAAAGCAAGCTCCTAGAGCTTGGTACAATTCTATTGATTCTTATCTTGTTCAAGATGGATTCCAAAGAAGTAGTTGTGAGCCAACTTTGTACATTAAAGTAAATGAGAAAGGTAACATTTTAATTGTGTGCGTGTATGTAGATGATCTAATCTTTACTAGTGATCACAACATAGATGTTTTCAAAACAACAATGAAGAGTGATTTTGAAATGACTAACTTAGGACTTATGAAGTATTTTTTGGGCATTGAAGTCCATAATCTAATGCTGGTATATTTATTTCTCAATCCAAATATGCAAGTGAAATTTTGAAGAGATTCAATATGGTGAAATGCAAGGTAGCCCCAACACCAATCATGATGGGATTGAAGTTAAGCAAAGAGGATGATGGGCCATGTGTGTATCCTACATTGTTCAAAAGGATGGTAGGAAGTCTCATGTATTTGACAGCCACAAGGCCTGATATTATGTATGGTGTAAGTATAATTTCAAGATTTATGGAATCCCTAAAAGAGTCTCATTGGCAAGTAGGTAAAAGAATATTGAGGTATGTGAGTGGTACAAAAGACTTTGGTATATTGTATTCTACTTCAGATGATTTCAAGCTTGTTGGTTATATAGATAGCAATTGTGGGGGAAGTATAGATGATAGGAAAAACACATCTAGTTTCATTTTTCATCTTGGTACAGGTGTTGTTTCATGGGCTTCACAAAAACAACCTATTGTGACTTTATCATCAACTGAAGCTAAATATGTGGCAGCTACTAGTGTAGCGTGTCAAGTTGTTTGGATGCACAAAATGTTGAAAGATTTAGTGCAAGACCAGAATGAAGCCACTATAATATTTTGTGATAACAATTTTGCAATTTCTCTATCTAAAAATCATGTTTTTCATAATAGAACTAAGCATATAAATACCAGGTATCATTTCATCAGAGAGCTTGATAACAATAAGGAGATTTGCTTAGAATTTTGTAAGTCTAAAGATCAGTTTGTAGATATTTTTACAAAACCTTTGGTGAAGGAGACATTATAGTTTTTGTGAAGCTGTTTAGGAATGCTTGATCGTGCAAATATACTCAGTTGAAGTTTGATACAATTTTTTTCTCATCCCTAGTAGTTGTAATTAAGGGGGGTGTAAGAAATCAGTCTGCTCTTGATGGTTAATTCCAACCATTGTTTGCTCCTGAGAGCTCCTGATGCTATGTTTTCTACTCCCGACGGCTCCTAAAAGAGCCTCCTATTCTTTCCAACAGTACATCAATCTTCTCTTCACTTTTGTACAGATTTATGGGTTTATTCTTTTGGCAGTGACGATAGTGCGTTGACAATTATTTATGGCGGCTTTTTCACATGGGATTTTAATATTTTAAAGTCTATTTAATATGCTTTTTCCGTTGACGTGAATGCAAGTTGCTTATGTCATTTCTTTTTGTTGATTTTTTTTTTCACTTAAGGTGAATATTAAGTTATCATAATGGTGTAATTAATGACATTTATTATTTTACCCTTTTGCTTGCTAGAAAAGCTTTCTCTGTAAATTGTTAGATTGTTTGGAATATAAGTTAGACTGTTATATCTTCAACTGTTCTCTTTGTTTTTATGCTCTGTTTTGCCCTATTTTTCGTCCTATTTATGAATGTTATTTCATAATTATATTTATTTGGGCATGTTTTTACATGGTATCAGAGCTAGAAAAATATTGTTAGAGGGATTTGTTGCAAGAAAATATATTGCTGGAAGTGGTTTGTTTGCAGGGCTGTTATATTGTTGGAATATTGCTAGATTTGTTTGAAGGCTGATTTTTTGCTAACATGGGTTCTTCAAATGAAGTTTTTCCTATCTTTGATGTAAGTGGTTTTGCAGATTGGAAGATTGCAGTCAAGAATTCTCTAAGAGAGAAGGCTTTATAGAGGATAGTGAATAAAGAAATTGGGGAACCTCAACAAAATGATAGAGAAAAGTAGTTGTGGAAATACAAGTTGGAGCACGCTAGAGGTATTATTGGTAAAGCTTTGAGCCCCAATCTAAATAGAAGATTTGTTGATGTTGATAATCCAATAGAGCTATGGGAGAATTTAGAAAAAGGATTATAAAGATGCAAACATTGCTAGCATGTTTAATATAGAAGAAAAATTGATGAATTTAGATCCATATGAATTTGAAAAAAAATATGATTACTTCAATGAAGTTACCTTTTTAAATGCTTAGCTAAAAAAAATAGGTGTTGAATATGTAAAAAAAGATTTTCAGTTAATTGCAATGGTTGAAAGTAAGCTTCCCTAGCCATACAAGGTATTTAAGGAATCAAGGAAAAGGGTTCTTCAACTAAATCCCAATACCCCCCCAACAAACTTTTGATCAATTTTGCAAGTCTGTTTTAGATGAAGAAGTTCAACTTATTAAAAAAGGATATATTAAAAAGAATCATGCATATGTAGCAAAAAGTAAATTTTTTAAAAATGATCAAAAGAAGAATTGGAAAGGAAATAATAAATTTTGAAATAATAAAGGTTCTAACCATTTTTCTAGAAATGATGGTGCAAAAAAGCAAGTTCGAAGAAAACCCATTATTTGCAGGTATTGTGGAGGTGAGAATCAAATGGAGAAATTTTGTTTGAAGAAGAGGGACAATGAAAGGCAACAATATAAGCCCAAGCGAGAAAGTTTTAAGGATGGAAAAAAGATAAACATAGCTTCGTAGCAATCTTTTTAAAAAGGCAAGAGAAATCAAATGAGGAGGTAATTGCTACACCTAAGAGTAAATCTAGTGTTAAGGGGGGATACTTTTCTTTAGATTCTAATAAAGAATGAATTTTAGATTTAGGGGCATCATCTCACATGACTAGGGATAGATCTTTGTTTATTGATTTTTTTGAAGGGAAGAATTCAAATCAAGAAATTACTATTGGCAATAAAATGAAACTTCTACTTTTGGAAACAGGGACTGTTAATGTAACAAATGGGTCTTTGAAAAATATTTTATTGGTTGAAGGATTAGGGGTAAATCTTATTTCATTATATAAAATAGTTCAAGCTGGATATGATTTTGTTGTCATTGCTGATCAAGTTATTGTTAGAAATAAGAAAGACCCCAGCAATATAATTGCTATTAGTAGAGTTGATCATGAAGAGAGTTTATTTAAATTTGTGGGGTTTGTTGATGATGAATACACAATCTCTCATGCTTTCATTGCTCAGACTGATTATATGTCAAAAATTTGGCATGCTAGACTTGGACATATAGATTATAGAAAATTACAAGACATGATTAAAATGGATATGGTTAGAGGATTAACAAAAAGTTCAGCTTTTGAAGGTGTTTGTGAAGGATGTGTGTTAGGAAAACATCATCGAGATCCTTTTGATTCAGGTAAAGCATGGAGAGTTAATCATCTGCTGCAACTCATTCATAGTGATTTATGTGAACCATGTTATCCTTCACTTTTAGGTGCCAGGTACTTCTCACTTTTATTGATGATTATAGCAGGAGAGAATGGGCTTATTTTCTTGAAAGGAAAAATGAAGTATTTGATATTTTTCTGAAGTTTAAGGCATTAGTTGAAAATCAAAGTGGGAAAAGAATTAAATGCTTAAGAACATATAATGGGGATGAATATTGCAATTATGCATTTGAATCATTTTGTGAAAGTTGTGGTATTAAAGTGCAAAGAACAAATCCTCATACCCTTCAAAAAAATGGGGTGGCTGAACGAATGAATATAACTCTTTTAGAGATGGCTTGTTGTATATTACATTTTAAAAGTTTACATAATAAATCTTGGGGTTTGGCTGTTTCTTGTGCTACACATATTGTAAATAGAATGCCCACTAAATCTCTCACACATATCACCCCTGAAGAAGCATGGAGTGGTAGGAAACCTCACATTGGTTATTTTAAAGTTTTTGGGTGTATTGCTTGGGCACACATTCCTGATGAAAAGAGAAAAAATTTAGAACCAAAGAATCATAAGTGTTTGTTTATGGGTTATAGTGAAGAATCAAAGGCTTACAAGTTATATGATTTGACAAAAAACAAGGTCTTTGTTAGTAGAGATGTGAAGTTTGATAAATATTCACAACTTACAATCACTTCCTCTCACTCTACAACAACAAATGCTTCTCATTCTTGAAATATTTTAGAAAGAAATGGAGACTACATTGATGAAGATGAGTTGTGCACTTCTACAAATGATGACAATACTATTGAAAATGAAACAACTAATGCTTGTAATCAGATATTTTTTGCAGGTAGTGATGATGAAGAAGATGACTTTTCAGCTAGACAAAAGACAAGGAGTGTTGAAGAAATATATAGGCAAGGCTCAAAGATCCAAGGAAGGAATGGTAGTGCTCTCATGGCCAAAGTATTACAAGTAAATGACCCAAGATCATATGAGGAAGCTAGAGGGAAGAAAGAATGGGAGCAAGCTATGGAAGAAGAATATGATGCTTTGGTGAAAAATAAAACTTGGGAACTTGTGCCACTTCCCAAAGGTAAGAATGTAATTGGTTGCAAATGGGTTTATAAAACAAAATTTAAATCAGATGGTGCTATAGAAAATTTAAAGCTAGATTGGTTGCTAAGGGATTTAATCAAAAAGAGGGTGTTGATTATGAAGAAACTTTTGCTCCTGTCATTAAAATGAATACAGTTAGAATTATTCTTTCTTTGGATGCAAGTCTTGGGTGGCATATTCATCAAATGGATGTCAAAAATTATTTCTTAAATGGAGATTTATATGAAGAAATATATATGGATCAACCACCAGGTTTTGTAGATTAGCAACATCCTAATCTTGTTTGCAGATTAAAGAAGTCACTTTATGGGCTTAAACAAGCACCAAGAGCATGGAATGAGAAGATTGATAGGTATTTTCAGCTTCATGGGTTTTAAAAATGTAAATCAGATCCAAATCTTTATGTGAAGAGAGTGCAAAATGAAATTATTCTTGTTGCAGTTTATGTGGATGATTTACTCATAACTGGACCAAATATTGGGTTAATTAACGATTTGAAATTAGATCTTAAAGGGGAATTTCATATGAGTGATTTGGGTGAACTAAATTATTTTCTTGGCTTGCAAATTAGTAGGCTTCATGATGGGTTGTTTATCTCTCAAGCAAAATATGCTTTGAATCTTTTAGAAAAATTTAACATGCTTGAATGTAAGCCAACCCCTACTCCTTTTCAATCTGGAATTAAGCTTACTAAGGAATGTACTTCCAAGAAGGTGGATGCTACTTTATATAGACAACTTGTTGGTAGCTTGGTTTATCTAACACATTCTAGACCAGACATTTGTTTTGCAGTCAATATGGTATCTAGATTTATGCAGGAACCAAAAGAAAGTCATTGGTTGGTTGCCAAAAGGATTTTACGATACATTCATGGAACCATTTACTATGGCATACATTATAGTTACAAGTCCTCAGTTTATTTGATTGGCTTTATAGATTTAGATTGGGGAGGTGATATAGATGACATGAAATCTATTGGTGGTTATATTTTTCAGCTTGGGTCAGGTCCAATTACATGGAGCAACAGAAAACAAACAACTACAACATTGTCCTCATGTGAAGCAAAATATCGAGCAACAAAAGAAGCCGGAAAGGAAGTAGTTTGAATTCGCAACCTTTTATTTGAGTTTGGTTTTGCACATAGTTTAGCTACTCCTTTGTATTGTGATAATCAAAGTGCTATATAGGTTGCAAATAATCCTATTTTTCATGCTTAAACAAAACACATTGAGATTGATGTTCACTATATTCGGGATCTTTTTCAAGCAAATTTTATTAATCTCCAATTTTGTCCAAGTGAAGACCAAGCAGCAGATATATTTACTAAGAGTATGCTTGAGGCCAAATTTTTGAAATTACGAGGTATGCTAGGCATGATTGAGGTGAACATTAAGGGGCGATAGTAATATAATGTTCTCCTCTCCTTTGTATCTTTTTTTCCCCTTTTTGTAAAATATTTGTAATATTCTATCCAATCTTAAGGGGGGATGTTAGGAAGTTAAGATTGTCTAGAATGTAAAGAAGTTTCTAGAATGTAAGAATTTTCTAGAATATTGAAATAGCTAGAAGCTGTTCATAAAAAGAACATTCCAACTATAAAAGTCTCTAGATTACTAGAAGCTTCCAAGCTCCACTATAAATATGAAGCCGTTCATTGCAAACATCACTGAAGTTGTAAATTGTTGGATTTTTTGGAATATAAGTTAGACTGTTATATCTTCAACTGTTCTCTTTGTTTTTATGCTCTGTTTTGCCCTATTTATGACTATTATTTCATAATTATATTTATTTGGGCATGTTTTTACACTTGAGGCACACTTTACCCTTTAATAAATTACTTGGCTTCATCTTATTCCCCTTCGTATCGCTTGCCGATCACATAGACAACTACTGTTGAGATATATAGACAACTACTGTTGAGATATACGTACTCTTTAGAATATGTTTTTTCATTTTTACATGGTTACTAACTCCCACGTTTTTATGGATTAGATAAGAGATTTGGATGAAAAAATCATAGTTTTGTATTAGTTAAAAATTTTTGGATGACACTATCACAATTTTAAAGATATATTTTTGTTTATATTGAATCAATGTAAACAATATAATGAGGCAACAAAGGTGTTCAAAGAGAGATAACAGTTACATAATAAATCGGGTTAACATCTAGAAATATTGTTACTTAGCATAGCCACAGGACCTCAAAATCAATAACAACATACAACAGAACAAACAACTACCCATCTCTAAATTTAAAGAATTGTTGAAACTGTTTTGAACAAAATACATCATTTGTATGGCACTACAAGCTCTGCCAAGAGAATTTTGAGATATTTTTGGCTTTTCCATCCCCCAAAATTTTCAACACTTTTGTGTTTTTCAATACATAATAAACGATTAGGAAAGTTGTTTTTTTAGTCCCTATTTATATGTGGGGGTTTATGCTTTGTGGCTGATCAAATTGGATATTAATCATTATGGGAACTGTGCAACCAGAAATATTTCTAGTTTAATAGTTTCATATTTATTAAATTTATTTTTTTATTTTCTAGAATTTTTTATTTGTTGATAGAATTTAGTTAGATGATTTTATAAATTTACAAAATGAAAAGAAAATCTTTCAATATCATAGATTAGGTTGGGTAAAAATTAGAACAAGTTTCTAAATTTTTCGCATTTTATTTGGATAGAAAAAGAAATCGTAATACTTTTGCAAAGTTTGAAAGATTTTTTACAAGTCTTAGATCTAGCTTTTTCTAATATTCATTGTCTTATAACATACATTGCAAACTATGAAATAGATTGTCAATTTTGTGTGGCATGCATTACTAGTGCACCAACCATGTGTGTACATGTAGAGGACAATTGCAATAACAAATCTAACAATTAGCCCCTTTATTATTGGATGGTTGTCTATATTGTGTTACAAAGCTTCCATCTTGACACAGGGAGGTCAAATGCAAGCAAATGTTGAAGGCTTCAACTTTGCAAATTTGACAATAATATTCACAATGTTAATGCTTGCTTGTTTATTTTAGTTAATGGCAAGAGAGGAAGATCATGTAGCCGACTATGAGGTTTAGAGGGTTGCCTTAACCAAACCTCTTTCAACTAAAGAGAAATTGTTAGGCTAATGTGAACAATGATGATGTAAATTGATTCCTTAGACAAACCAGCTATATTTTCTAAATTTAGAAGTGGTTTGTAACAAATTATCCTTTTGAGTGAACAATGGTTATATTTGTGTTAAAAACGGAGAGTTAGAATTAAGTTAAGTCACGGTGCCTTGTGAGCGAAGAAATTATTTTAAGTGGAAGATATGTAATGATTGGTGCAATATATTATGAAGGATAGATTGAGGAGAATTTTAGTATTTTTTTTGCTAGAGGGAGAGGGGACCCATGTAAGCTTCTTATCTATAAATGTATATTAATGTTGGGTATTGTTTTGAAATGGTGTAACTAAGAATGTATTTTTTCATCAAGAGGAATTGGTGGGTTAGTCTAGTGACTCAAAGCTTAGCTCTTTGACAAGGTGAGCCCCCTTATAACCTCTTGAGTAAATGGATTGGGTCTTAAACAACCAATCGCCAAGTCAATCTAGATGGAGAAAATTGATCTCGAGACCTACATGGTGTAATTGAGAAGGTGTTCCTCACATTTGTCTATTTTTTACAGCATGGATGCCTTCAATTTCTATTTATTATATTTTGTGAAGCATGCCAATGTTTCATTTTTGAAACTAAGGATAAAATCGACTACATCAATTTGGCATCAAAGCAATAAGAGGATCGATGACATATGGAAAAACTATGTAATATATTCCATTACTGGTAGGAAAGAAGACCCACAACTTGAATTGTGTCTAGTGGGTCTAAGTTGTTTGAAGAGTATAACACTTGATGAGTCAATTACACTAGACTATTTCTAGTTGAGTGATTGCAAAAGTTTGAAAATAGTATCAAGGACATGCGATTTATAGAAGTTTTAATTAGTAACTATTTGGAACTGTTTAGAGCTTGTGTAGTAACTCAAATTTTGTTTTGCAAGTTGTTTGTAGAGGATTACCATTAAAACATGTAGGAGGCTCAATCATCTCTACTTGAAAGCTTTTCAATGGTTGGGAAGTGTTTTGGGTAGCTTGATCAAGTAGAAATTAATGCTATTAATGCTGATGGATATAGTTAAGTTTGAGGAGATTAGTTTTGATAGACTCAACTATGTAAGAGATTAATAATTAAATACTATAAAGGTTTGAAATGTGTTAAAAATTATATTAATGATCTTCTACTATCATATTTGATTTGATTTTATTGTATTACTTATATATTTTAAAAAGTATTAAATATTAACAAAATTTAAAAACCAAATTTTAATATTGACCAATTATTTTAAATATTTTTATTTTATATGATTAATGTATTAAAACAATCAATAATTTAATTATTTGTACAACTGAATTGAAAAAAAGAAAATTCAGAAACCGAAAACCCAAATCATAAACCTAAGCATTTACAAAACACATCTATCACAGAAAGATAATTAAAAAAGAAAAATGCCATCTCAAAAAGCATAACTTAATGTTCCTATTAACAAAGAGAAAGAGAAAATTATAGCCAACCATGTACATAACCTATTGCAATCATCTTCCGTTAAGATATTTTGATGTTTATTCAATTGAAAGGCTTCCCTTTGATCACTGGAAGATAATCGTGAAAACATTCTACTTGTGAGCTTTTCGCAGCACCCCGGAATTTGGCCAGTCGTAAGTGCCCGAGACATATCAAGAACATTAACATTGATGAACAAAAGGAAAAGTGGAAGATTATAAATATGACAGGAGTCACACTATAAGAGGGGAAGACTTTGCACCTTACGAGTAATTACAAGTAAATTAAATGTTTTCAGACGAACAATGTGGTTATATGTTAAGGCTCTTTGCTCCATGTAGTAAACAGACGGTATCAGTAGAAATGGAGGGGGAGGCGAGGTTTAATGATGGCCTCCAATGGAATTGATTTGGGCATTGTGAGTCCAAGCTCCTCTCTCATGTCAATTACAGTGCCCTCCGGAGCAAACCACTCGAAGCTCTGAAGCAGACGCCCCAATGTATGGGTGACCACAATCAATGCCAAAGACATGCCAGGGCACATTCTTCTCCCTGAACGAAACGGAATCAATTGAAAGTCCTGCCCTTTCACATCAATCTCTTTGCCCACGTTGAGAAAACGTTCAGGATCAAATTCCGTGGGGCGCTCCCACACGGCCGCGTCCCGTTGAATTGCCCACACATTCACCAAGAGTTGAGTTCCTTCGGGAACACGATATCCCCCTACAGTGCAGGCCTCACTAGATTCGTGAGGGGGCAAAAGAGGTCACACTGGAAAAAGCCTGAGAGTTTCTTTCACAATTGCCTGCAAATATTTCAGCTTGTGGATATCTGATTCCTCCATTAATCGGTTCCGTCCGACATGTGTGTCGAGCTCTTGATGGGCTTTGCCCAAAATGTTCGGGTGCTTCATCAAAGCTGACAGTGCCCACTCGATGGTCACAGCTGATGTTTCAGTACCTGCATTTATAATGCTCTGCAGAACCAAAAGACAAATCTTGGAAGTACGAGCTTAAAAAGTTTGCGCATTGTGATCAACTCTTTTGGGTGTGTTGTGTTCGAGGCATCGGCTGTTGTGGTAGAGATGGGGTTTCCACTCCAACAGTCAGTGCCATGACCACAACTCATCCGCCACAGGTGAAGGCATTTGACTGTTTAGAAACTTCAAATAATCAGTGCCTTATCTTGACTATAAAGACAGTCTCCGCTTAAACCATCTATACCTTGACCACAAGACAACTACTATTCAATACAAACTATGATAAGAAGATCTTTCAAAACTGATACAAAAATGTGTCAAAAAAGTGATACAAGTACATACTAAGGCTGTGGCTTTAACCACATCATCGTTATTGTCAGAGTGAATTTCATGGTTGTCTGCTGCAGAGATGAGAACACCTATCAAGTCTCGAGCGTGTACCCCTCTCTTCTCTCGGTGATCGTGGAGCAATTTCTTCATTAACACGTCTCTCTTCTTTCTTAGATTCTTCATGATTCCACGAGGATCAATCCACTTGAGAAAAGGCAGGTAATAGCCGATATCAAATGATCCAGCTAGTAAGAAAGTTTCTTCTATCAACTCCTTGAACTGCTGCGCTTCTTTGAAATCCTCCAAACAGAGATCTGGCGAGAATCTCTTACTGGCAACCATTCGCACTATGATATTAAATGTGAGATCTGAGAGCTTCGACTTGATGTTCACTAGATTGATGCTTCGCTGCGAACTCTCGTACAGCGAACGAATGAGAGCGGAAAGTTCCTCTGTGCGGACGTGCCTGAAAGATTCGATTCTGCCTGCAGTAAAGAGCTGGAGCCTGCAAATTTTTCTGATAGTTCGTCAGTAGGAGCCGTATGGAGCCAAGCTAAATATTTTGAAGTCATACCCAATATGCTTACCTCCAGTTAGATGTGGGCGAGAAGCAAAGGCTTTATCATTAGTCGTAAAGCATTGTTTTGCGAGATCTGAAGAGGTGATAACCAAAACTGGGCGGAAGCCAATTTGGAGATGCATGATGGGGCTATAGCGCTCTGAAAGAGAGGATAGAAGTCTGTGTATAGGCTGTTTGCTTCTGCTTAGCAGAGGAAGATGTCCAATTATTGGCCACGATGGAGACTGCGGTGGCTTTGCCTTTCTACGTCTGAGAGAGTTTCCAATTAACCAAAGTGAAGCCAGTCCTACAGCGAGAACGATAATGGAAGTTGCTTCCAACGCCATAATTCAGCGGCTACCCTCCTGCCAAGGCGAGCATTATCATTTAATAAAAGCGCTTAGCCTGTTATTATTACCCTCCCTATCACTTGGCCAGAACAAAAAGACACGGTTACTGTTCAATCGGTAGGAGTTTACTTCATCTCAGCGCCATTTTTATGGATTCGCTAAGAGATTTCGATGACAACTTCACAGTACCTTGACTTGACTTTTTTGAGATATCGTTGGCGACAACTTTTTTCTGGTTGAGAGATTTGACATGCTCCTTTTATCTTTTCGATGCGGTTCACTTTTTCCAAACTCTTTTTGAGTGTTTTAATACAAAATAAAAGATTACGAATTTTTTATTGAATTATTGCTGAAGGGGCGACATTTTACAAGGATGATATGTCATTTTACAAGGATAATATGTCATCCATGATGAAATAGAGTAGTAATTAGTTATGAGGGACTAATAGTCATGCACGGGTTCAATAGTCGTGCCGTCAATCGCGATTATAATACCTAGTCTTACTGCTTATTTATCCTATATATTGTGAATAAATAATCCAAATGTAAATTAAAAAAAACCAAATGGTGATAAAAAATGGACCCATATTTGAACACATGAAAACCTCTAATTGTTATATAAAAAAACATAAATACACTCATGAAGAAGTGAAATAAGTATTTTTTTGTCTCAAATAAAATATCATAACTATCCACTATAGTGTATCATTTAAAAAATAAATGCTCATTTAATAAAATAAGACACTCATTTAAACAAGTATTGTTATCATAGTGAAAAAATATTGTTCTTATGTGTACAACTATTGCAATAGCAATGTACAAGCATTGGAGTATTTTATATTAATAGTTTGTCCTATCACAAATATAAAAGGTGAGCACAATAAATAACATGTATTTTTCCATTAAATGTGAAGGGTTTTCAAAAAATTTTAGTGTTCAACTATTGGTCCATTCTTGTTTGATATAAGTTATATTTTAAATAATTATGTGTTGTTTTTATAACAACAAATAGTTTTTTTTGTGTTCAACTATTTGTCCATATGTGTTGAATATAAAAGCTAGAGATATAAAAAATTTATGGCTATCAATAGGTATTTGGTTCATTTAAGTTTTATATTAATTTAATTTAAATAGAAATGTGATATTCTACAAGCAATAAATTATTTGTTTTTGTATGACTATTGGGGGTTCCATGATTAACTTTTGGTCGAACCTTTAAAAAGTCAAATTTTAGACATTTCTCAATGGATGTGCTGATGTGGTGAGTTGTATGATGAGTCACACCTTCAAACCTTAGTTATAGATAAATAAGAAGCCATCCTACATTAAAAAAAAGAAAATGAAGGTTCTACGATAGTCCAATCAATCGCTACATGCTAACAAAGTTAGCCCGCACGACTACTACCCTGATTTTCTTAGGTTGATAAAAATTGTAATTGCTAGGGTTCATATAATTAAAGTTGAGTTTTTTTCATAGAATAAATCTTTGTAAAATAAAATAAACAAATAATTTGTTGGAAAATAGTTGTGTAGTTTGATTGGTTGATTTTAAGTTTAAATAACCAAATCTTAACATTGTAGTTGAAGTTTAGTTTGTAAAATGAGAATTACAACAATTTCAAATTTTCATTAATATAATGTATTGCATATGACAAATTCACCGCAGCAATTCACCGATGAAAAATTCACTGCTAGAAATTCACCGTGAGAAAATTCAGTACCATGACAAATTCACTGCCATGTAAAATTCAGGCAAGAAAAAACCTGCATTAATATTATCATAAATAAAATTCTCTAAAGTTAATGCCATTAATTTTTTATTCATTTTTATTATCATAAATCAAATTATTCTTTTGTAAAAAAATTAATCAAATTTTAATAATTTTTTTGTGGGGTGAATAGCTAGCGGTGAATTTCCGTGATGAATTGTTGGCGGTGAATTTTCCATCGTGATGAATTTTCCTAGAGCCTAATGTATCATGTCAATTAATATGTTGATTAAATTATATGTATATATCATTTTTATACTATTATAATATAATATAAATAAAATATTGAGAATCAACAGATGGATAAATCAAAGTAGTGCTATATTAGATGAAAAATATTTATAAATCAATCTTGAGTTATTAGTACTTGTTATTAGACAATACTATTGTAATTTTTATGAATATTTTGGATTTGAGTGTATAATTTTTTCTTTCTCATTTAAAATAAAAGTTAACATTATGGATTGTGGAAATCATATGTCTACAATACCATTGTAATCAACATTGCTTGATTAGTTATTAGTAACTATATTTGTAAACAAATTAGGAGCTCAATTTTTTTCTACTCAAGAAATCTCTTTTTTAAAGTAAAGATACAAATTTTATAACTATAAAATACTTTAAAAATGAATTATCATCAATCTAATTGCCTGGAAAACTTTTAATTCTTAAAGGTTATTAAGATAGAAAAAAATGGCTATTATATTACCATTATTCCTAAATGAAGGAGAGAAAATAGCTATGTTTGCACTCTTTTATATTCTCTCTATTATTCTCACATTACTTTAACTTGCACATTTATAATTATTTTTTAATGAAGTAAGATTTATATAGTTTCACAATTAATTCAAACTCCTATATTTTATAGATAATTTACACATTAATTTTTCTTCTAATAATGGTAATTTAGTAGTATCACTTAATATAAATTTTGCTATCTAATTTAAATATGTTTTTTACATTTTATAATTTTTTTTTTATTTTTTTAAAAAGAAGGGGAAAAAATTTATTCAATCCAAAGCGAGTTACAAGGCACGAGCCACAGGCTCAAAAAAAGGCGAACAACCAACAAACTAACCAACATCATTACATAGTCATGTCTTCCAATAGAGCTCTCTCCAAAATCCCCTGATAATCAGAAGGTAACTCATCCCTACCACTGATATCCCAACCATCCCCTTTCTCCGAGGCCCACTTCGCCAAGCAGTCAGCCACAGAATTCCATTCTCTAGGGATGTGACAAAAGGAGACAGAATCCAAAGACCTGCAAACACTTAAAATTTGTCTGACCATCGAGGCTAAATGCCAACTAACACCATCCAACCTCTGGTTGTTCAACATATCCACAACAATCTGAGAGTCAGACTCACAGATAATCCTCCTCCAGCCAAGAGAGCAACTCCTCTCAACAGCAATCTTGATAGCCAGGGCCTCCATCAGGTTATTAGAGTAAAGCCCTTTGTAAACAGAGAAGCAGAAAACCACATCACCATCTTTACTCCTACCAACACCCCCAATGCCAGCATGCCCAGGATTCCCCCGAGAGGATCCATCAGTATTAATCTTTAGGACCCCATCAGGAGGAGGTGCCCATCTCCCATCACGGCACACCCGTTTCTTGACACGGCGGGGCATAATACCAGCAGTGCAGCCCCTGCTACTAACACCCGGGCTCAGATCCCGCACAACTGCAGCATCTCCAGGATCAATACTTTCAGACATATCACATTTGGCCTGAATAGTCTCCTGAAGCCTACTGATAATCTTCTTCCACAGTTGCCCCCTGTCTAATCTGGAATCACAAAAAACTCTACGGTTCCTTTCCAGCCAAAGGTTCCAAAGAATGAAAATAGGCCCAATGAACCAGGCCACCTGAAGAAAAGGAGTCTTCGTAGGAGGCCTGCCTAGGCTCTCCCAAAACTCAATAAGAGATGAAGCATGAATGCATCCATGATGCCAAGCCTCCCACCATCTGTGCCAAATCTCACGAGAATAGGGGCAATGGAAGAACAAGTGGGAAGAACACTCTTCACTATTCAAACAAAGAACACAGATGGAAGGTCCCTGAAACCCCCTTTTACGAAGGTTCTCCCAAGTAAGACATTTCCTCTGGGCAACCAACCAAAGAAAGAAGTTACACTTGGGCCAAGAACAGTTGCTCCAAACCTTCCTCCACCAAGGCACCTCAACAGAGCCATGTAAGTTCCTATCAAGCACAGCATAGCCTTGAGCAACAGTATAATTACCTTTTGGGCTAGGACTCCAAGCCAATTTGTCCCTCTCCTTCAGAGAGCTGCAGAGCCTACCCTCCAAGACCTTCCCCAAGGCAGCCCGATCCTCCTGAGAACCACCCACAGGCCACTCTTGCGGATCCTTCCAGCATGACACCTCAAGATGACCAATACGCTTAACAGTTTTAAAATGCTCCACCTTAATCCAACCAGCATCAGAGAACCTCTGGCAGAGAGGTAGAAGCTGAGGGAAACTAGATAGGATGGGAGGGTGACCATCCCAAGAGTCTAGCCAAAATAGAGCATTGGAGCCATTATTACAGATCCAGAAGAGACCATCCCTAACAAGCTGAGCTCCCTTCTTCAGAATATCCCAAATGCAAGAACCTTTGCCCATCGGGGCAATCCGTGGCACATCCTGGCTCTCAACCCCAGGAACATACTTGAAAGCAAGAATCTTGGCCCAATCCTGATCTTGGTTGTTGCACCATCTCCAATACAGCTTAGCCGCCAAAGCCGTAACCACAAGAGCCATAGACCTAAGGCCGAGGCCCCCAACATGCTTCGGCCTACAGACAGACTCCCACTTGACTAAACTCCACTTCGAGGAAAGAAGGTTACCCGACCAAAGGAATTGCCGGGAAAGAGCATCAAAATCCCTCATAAAGGAGGCAGGAGGAATCTGCACACAACACCTATAAATAGGTAGAGCCTGCACCACAGTTTTTAGGAGAAGCACCCTACCAGCAGAAGAAAGCCATCTGTAAGTCCAATGACTGACCTTACTCCGGAACTTATCCAACATCCCCTGCCAAAAATTTCTTCGCTGAGGTCCCAAAGCCAAAGGAATCCCTAGGTACATCAGGGGAAGAGACCCAATTTGGAATCTTAGAATCCTGGCAATCCTGTTCTGAATGAGACGAGGGGTGTTAAAGAAATAAATAGAAGATTTATCATCATTAATACTCTGACCAGAAGCTTTCAAGTAGATGTCTAAAGTTCTCCTAAAATTCACAGCCTCGCTAATTCTAGCCAAGCTCATTAGTCCAGTATCATCCACAAATTGAAGGTGAGAACAAGGAGGGAGCACGTTGTTCTAGCTCCAGCCGTGAATACAACCCTGCCGCACCTGAGATTTAATAAATCTACCAAGACCTTCAGCCATGATAATGAAAAGGTAAGGGGACAGAGGGTCCCCTTGCCGAAGCCCCCGAGAAGCACTAAACCAATCTGAAGATTCCCCATTAATGAGAACGGAGAAGGAGGATGAGGTAACACAACTGAGGACCCAACTCACCCATTCCTCTTTAAAGCCAAAGGCCAAGAGGATATTCTGAAGGAACTCCCAGCTCACCCGATCATAAGCTTTAGCCATGTCAAGCTTAATGAACATCGCCCTCTCCTTAGAGGAAGCCATAGAGTGAATAGCCTCTGTAGCAATCACGACACCATCCAAGATTTGTCTCCCTTCCACAAAACCTCCCTGCTCAGCCGAGATCAAAGCACCAAGGAGAGGTTTGAGTCTCTCAGCAATTAATTTGGTGATAATCTTGTAAACAACGTTGCATAAAGCAATAGGCCTGAATTGCTCCATCCGGTTAGCCCCCTCCTTCTTAGGTATGAGAGCCAGAAAAGTCGAGTTCAAAGACTTAAGCATTTGTTTGTTCCTAAGGGATTCCTGAACCACCTCAAGGAGATCAGACTTTATTATTTCCCAAAATTCCTGGAAGAACTCAATCGGAAACCCATCTGGGCCAGGAGCTTTGCCTTTTTTCATACTAAACACAACTTTCTCCAATTCCGGCAACAAGATTGGACCCAAAAGAGCCCCATTCATCTCATCTGAGACCAAGTGAGGAATAGAATCCAAGATAGCCCTCACCTCAGTTCTAGCAGCAATATCCTCCTTAGCAAAAAGATTAGAAAAATAGTTGACAGCTTCCCTGGAAATTTCACCACCGGACGAGAGAAGGGTTCCATCACTCGAGACAAGCGTGGAAAGAGAGCTCCCCTGCCTATGGGCATTAACCGAATTATGAAAGAAAGACGTGTTCCTATCTCCCTCCTAAAGCCACTCAATACGGGATTTTTGCTTCCAGAAAATCTCCTCCCGAAGTTCCCACTCTTCTAAGCCCTTAAGGGCCAAGGATTCCGCATTCAAAAGGTCAGAGGACAGCCCATGGTCATGAATCTGACGAGTGACACTATCCAGCTTGGACTGAGCAGCAAGTTTCTGAGCATGCAGGTTCCCAAAGCATTGTTTATTCCACCTCTTAAGCCTATACTTCACATGTTGGAGCCGTTTACAGAAAGTGAACATGGCCCGCCCGTGGGCAGGAAGCCCTTCGTACCACCAATCCTGCACCAGATCCTGAAGAGAGTGATCACGTAACCACATCAATTGAAATTTGAATGAAGGATTTTTGGTGACCCCATAAGAGGAGACACAGAGCTTGATAGGCTAGTGATCTGATCCCCTCCAATCCAGGATATCAGAAACGGTAGTCCACCTACTGCTCATCCAGTAACAGGACACCAAAAATCTATCGAGACGTTCTGAGATAGCCTCATCACCACACCTCCTATTATTCCAGGTAAAAATTCCATTGGTTGGCTTCACGTCAATAAGCTTAAGGAGACTGATATTATCTCTGAGCAAAAGAGAAGAAGGATCAAGCCTGACTAACCCTCCTCATTTTTCATCCATACTAATAACAACATTAAAGTCACCAGCCAAAATCCATGGGAGAAACGGGTCCAGAGAACGGACAAACTTGATATGATCCCAAAGGTGGGTCTTACCTGTCAGGTCAGTAGGAGCATAAATATTGGAGAAAAGACATCTTTCTCCAGTTTCAAAAATGGAGGCAACCATAGAGATAGAAGACTGACTAGAAACCCACCATAAGGGGGTGACTTTCCTTGGGTTCCAGAAACAAGCCACCCCCCCAGAACTGCCCAACGCCCCAACCCCCTGCCAGTAACCTTGGGGCCAGATACGCATAGCACAATTATTCAAACCGTCCACTGTAAGCTTGGTTTCCTGTATGAAGACCACATCCGGAGTCTGGGACTCGATTAATCTACGAACAGCCTTTTGTCTGGGGATGCTATTCAACCCCCTTACATTCCATGATAAAACTAACATTTAGGGGGGTGGGAGAAGTGAGAATCAATGGGTCTCACAGACCCAGACTCAACCAACGTATCACCCATTATCTTAACCTTCTCTTGATCAGTCTTCCTTCCACTCCTTGATTGTTTATCTAGAGGTCCCTTTTTAAAAGATTTTTGATGCAGGCCCAAGGTAGGAGGGGCCTTAACACCCTTCACAGAATCTGCGGATGCCTTCGCAGCATCGGGACAAGGATCCAACCTAGCATTACCCACCATTATCTGTGACTCCTGGATACCACCAATATTCTGAACTTGAGAGGGTAAGTCCAAGGCCGGCTGACCGACTTGTTGAGCCCCTGACGATAGAATCGGCTCCTCCTTCCTTGCATCCACCTCTTGATTCTCTACCTGACCCATAATCCCAGAAGAAAGCTCAATTGGAATACCATCTTCTTGGACTACGCTATCCAGAACCTCAAACCTGTTAAATGTGTCATCATTCTGTCTATCCATCCAGGGTCTCTTCTTGCCTTTGCCTTTATTACGGGATTTAACCGGGGTAAAACCCTCCTTATCAACAGGCCCATCAGACACTGGAGCTTTCCCCTTATTCAACCTAGGAGGTTCAGAGGCAGGCAAGGGGGAAGTTTTCAATCTGGGGCATCTGCGATGGAGATGACCATATTCATGGCAAATTCTGCATCTAAATGGAAGGGTTTCGTAATCTAGTTGTTGAATCCAGGAGGAAGAACCCATGCAAATTTCCAAAGAGTCTGGTAATGGATTGTTCAAATCAACTTCAACGCAAATACGAGCAAAGGAAATTACCTTACGATCTTGAGTCTGTGAAGCCGATCCAACAGGTTTCCCAAGAAGTAAAGAGATTGAGTGGAGGATATCTTCCCTCCAGAATTCCAGCGGAAGCCTCGGCAACCGAACCCACACAGGCACTCGCGACGGGATCTCTTCAGCAGAGTTGAAGCCCATATGCCAAGGCTTGATAAAGAGCCCGACCTGGTTAAAGAAATAAGGGCCACCCTCAAAAGCCCTATTCCTGTCTGACATGCTTGAAAAAATAACTAGAAAATAGTTATTAGCCGCTAAAAGAATTTCCATATCTCCTTCAGGGTTCCAAACCCGACGTGCCCAAGACTCCAACACAGGAAGAGAAAGACGAAGGCCCAAAAATTTGCAGATAAGAGCATGCTTGCTCCAGTAATCAACATCCTCTATAACCTGCTCAGGTTGAATAACCAAAACTGGTCTATCTTCCAATCTCTCCAGACAACCATTAACTTTTTTAATTCGAAAAGACCCTTTTGACAAGGAGGTACCTTCCCCAGAAGGAGGAAACTCAGTCCGATCCTTGTTATTGGCATGCATCAAAGAGGATGGATCTACCATCTCCAAATCTAGGGAAGAAGCAAGGCCCTGAATCTCCATGGCAAAACGAGCCCAAGCACCAAATAGAGGACAGAAGGAGGCAAGGAAATCGGCCCAAAAGCCCAAACGACCTCGAACCCCCCGATCCAGAGACCCACGCACCAAAAAACGGCCAGAAAAATGCCCAGCCGCAGCTAAGAGGAGGTCAAACCCCTGTCCAACCCCCTCCAGACCCCTGCAAACACAGAAAACCCCCCCCCGCGAGCAGAAAAATGCCACCGGCGCGCGCAGAAACCAGGCGAAGCCAGCTAGGGCACGCGGGCCCTAGCTCGCATCAGAGCTTCGCAGAACGCCATCCTTGTCTCCAATCTCATTCACTTGTGTTATTTTTATAAAATGAATTTCTCTTTATAACTTTATTTTTTTTCTTTTTATTTTTTTTTATTTATCCTTTAAAACTATGTGTTAAAAATAGCCTTCACTAGGGAGTTATAATAAATATCAATAATATAAATAATATATTAATATTAAAACTTATATTAAATATTGGTTATAAAAATTAATATAAATAAAATTATATTGTATTTATATTATAGTATATTAGTCTTCTTTTTTATTATTACAAAACATGGTTCAAGTCTACAAACCAACCAAAAATGATGGCCACCCTAAATTTTCCATTACAACTGATAAACTTATAGAACATACACTGACCCACCATACAATAACCATATTGTACCTTAAGCCCTAACAAGCATAACCCCTACCCAAATTTCATAAAAAATAGAAACAAACATGGTAGAGGTAAAAATAGATAGGCACCATCTTAGTATCTCTAATACATTCACAATTCTGATTTAAGCACTTAGGCTTGGTTTCAACAACATTCACCATATCATATTTGGGGTCTTAGTCATCTAACTCACAATACGCCAAGAATAGAGGAATAGCTTCATCTAGAAGGGAAATTTGGATCTTTTTATCCATAGCCTCCACTATAATCTAGAGATAAATACATCTTTTTTAAGGAATGCAAATGATCCAATAGACAATTAAAATACATATGACCTCACTCTAGAACATCACCCACATCGTCATGAAGGAGGAAGGAACTAGTAGTGATAGAAATGATAACCATGTGCATGATAGGGAGTTAGCAATATTAAAGGAATTCCAATTCATTTTATTATATCATGTCTTATAGAAGGTTTCCCATCAACTCATGAACATAAAAACTAGGAGACTCATCCACCTCCTTTACCATATCCTAGATTATAATCACCCATTTCCTCACACAAGGTATTTAATTTTATTTTTTAGATACATCACGAATATCACTATGTGCTCACTAGACATCCTCTTTTGTTTTTACTTTAGCAAACAAGTAGCTCAACACCCCAAGTTATGAGGATTACCCCTACCATCTTACTGTAATGGGAATGTGAATCAGAGGTCAACACCATCACTAACCACACCCACCAAGACAAACAAAGCATAGAAAAAAAGAATGGAGATAAAATAGCACCTAGAGCCCATAATAATGTCACCAAGGCTAACACCACACAACCATAATAAATTCACATATGCCAGATGCTTCCTAATGTCTTGTCAAGTGTCAAACTATCTTATTTTTGAGGATATTATATTTTTTATTCTATATATAAAATATATCTATTTTAAAAGAAGAAAAACCATTAAAAAATAGCCATGAAGGACAAGTAGGTGAGCTCACGAGAAGTGAGAAACCCATAAATAAAAACTAACACAACCAAAAAAAAAAGACACAAAAATAGAAAAAGATTAGAAAGAAACTAGAGTAGTTATTGGTCACCCAGTAGCCATAAGCCCTTCATTACCTGACATTCCTTAGCTAAGAATTCTAATTTTTCTTCAAAAGACAATGTTTTTTCTTCATGGTATCCCCTTCATTAGTAGGGGGTGTTAGAATTGGCTATGGCCGCCAATATCTTGAGACCAAATGGAAAGAACAAAAAGAGAGAAATGAATATGACAAGAATAACCTGTATTCAATTTCAATGATATGAGATGATTGTGATTACAATGAGATACCCCTTGGTTATATAGCTAAGGTGAGATGCAAGATTTCATAGGATTATAACAAGTGTCTTAATCATATGACATGAGACAACTAATCACACTTACCTAGGTTCACATGTAGTAGTTGTTAAAGGATAAGATAACAACTAATGACAACTAACATCTTCTAGAAAGATTCATTCCTATGACCTAAGTAAACTTAAAATGTGTAAATAAGTCCCCTAGTAATGAATTAACTAGGTATAAGACTTTATTTACACCAACACCCCCCCTTAAGTGCAACTTAGGGAGTAGTAGATTAATATGCAAATGACACAAAGATGCAAAGATGGGTCTGGGATACTAGGCCATGTTAGGTACCCATGTACATATGCAAAGAAAATGAAATGCAATCTCTCACAAACGGAGAAAAGGAGAAAACCCAGTGGGAAAAAACTCCTCCCCAAAAGAGAGATGAAATACAAAAAGAAATACTCTCAATGAGGCATGAGAAGGTAAAAACCCCATGTGAGGAAAAAGACCCCCCATAAGAGAGAAGTAGAAGAGAGACAAGGCAACCCCCCCTCAATGTTGAGTCTCCTACAATGATGGTAGAAGCTTGACATTGAATGCTGAAGATGATCCAATCTCGCTGAACTACATTCCTCCCCTTAGGAAGAAAAAAAACCATGGATGTATGCAAGATGTCAGCAATATGGATGATGTATGATGATGTCTCTGAATGATGCTCAAGTGTCTCCATGTCGAGGCCGAAAGTTGACACACTCCAATCAGACATTCTAGGCCACATTGCTGAAGAGGACAACCCAAAATCTAGTAGAGATGAATGTAGAACATGATCCAGAGACAAGAATATCCCCTCTAAAAACAAAGAGGCCTCCTCCACATGTTGTTTAAAATTATCCACACTCATGCCAAACTATGAAGAATGATCATGTAGAGAATGAACAAGAGGGTCAAGGTGGTCCCTCACAACAAATCAAGAAAGAGAATCTTCATCAAAGAGAAGATGAATGCTATCAATGATGTCCCCCAAATCTGCAAAATGAGACTCCACAAACAAGTCTGAAATACCTATCAAGAAGCCATCCAAAGTAGCCATATTTGGAAGACAATGAGTATCTTGTTGCATTGAATCACAAGCATCATCAACTACAATAGTAGGTGGAGGAGATTGAATGCATGAATCAAGAACTGGATCTGATGTGAGAACTCCCAAGTTCAAGTAGCCAAATGTCTCCTCTGAATCATAGGTGCGATCAATAGTCCAAGGAACATGTCTTCATTAGAAGCAAAATTTTCAAAGGTATACAACTGAGATAAATGATCAACCACCCCAGTAGCAATGATCTCTCTAGTCTCCAAGTCTCGAATGATGAATGAATCAGGTGTGAACTCCACAGTTCTCCCATCTCCACCATGTGTAATCTAGTATATGGAAAGAAGATTGTTCATCAAATGAGGAACACACAAGACATCCTAAAAAGTGTTGTCCCCAAGACTAATAGATCCCTTCCTGTTACACTCATGTATGTATTGTTTCCCATCATGATAGGAGACATAGTACAAGGCTGAAATGAAGAGAATATAGTCTGCGAAGATGCCATATGATGAGATGCTCCTAAATCTAGAAGCTATCTCCCTAATCCTGGACCTGAAAGAGCACAAAGAGCTTGTCCTTTATATCTTGATGTAGATGCTTGACCTTTGTCCTTTTTAGACTATTTTGAAGTAGAAGGAGAAGAAGATTCAAACATTCTAGAAGGAAAATCAAAGTGATTCCTTTTGAGAAGATTCTTCAATTCATCAACATCCTTCTTGTAACAATAATGTTCTTCATGTCCATCCTTCTTGCAATATGCACAAAAAGGCCTCTCCTTCTTAGATGATTATCCTTTTGAGGATGAGGATTTTGATTCTTTATGTGGCTTATTCTTTTTCTTCTTTTGCTTCTTATCAAGATTCCCTGATTCTTTCTGTACCCTAGACTCATTAGCCACCAATGCTTGTGGCTTGGAAGACTTGATTAGACCCATGTTCATTAACTTAGCTTCCTCTTGAATTAGGAGATTTGAAAAGTCATCAAACTTAGGATCAACATATGATGCTCCCATAGAAAGCCGATGGATATGAAAGCTAGAAAAAAACACTGAATACTTAGGACCAAGCTTAGATAACACATTAAAAATCAATTGTAAATCCTCTTTTTCAATACTACATTCTTTTAACTATGTTCTTAGTTGCTTGATTTTGGAGATGTAGGCTTGGATGTGGTTAAAAATTTTAGGATCAAGATTCATCAAATCATTATCAATTTGATAACCCCTAATCTTATCTATTTTAGCATATAATTTTTCAAAAGTCTCCCATGCTTCTTTAGGTGTCCTAAATGATTCAATATGAAATTGCAAATCAAAAGAGACTAATGAACATGTGCATCCAAGTGTTTTCTCATGATCAGTCTGCCACTTTGCCAATTCTTTAGTATCAATAGGTTTTTGAATAGTGTCCTTTAGATGACCTATTAAACCTTTCATCATGAGATAGTTGCATAATGATTTTCTCCATTTAGCATAATTATGTGGATTTAGGAGTTCAATTTGAGATTTCCCCATTGCAAGAACACAAACCAAGTAAAAGAATGCAACTAATCACTACAAGATTACCCCCCCAAGCAATATTTGATTTGGCACTTTATATTTAGTGCATTTATAGTTGCCACTTGCCAAAAATAATGAAGTGGTCTTTGATCTTGGTACATGCAAATTCCAAAATAGGCCACAAAATCAAATAAAATTTTTGGTACAAAATGAGATCAATCTGATCATACCATTGAGAAGTACATGAAAAAATATACACTTTCAAAAAAAATTGGACCCGAAAATGTTATCGTAGGAGCAAGATATGAGGACCCAAAGTTCCCAAAATGAGGACAAAGCAACAACACATGTGAAAATATGAAATTTTTGGAAAAAAAGAAACCAAAACTAGAAACTAATTGTACCATTACAAAGAGCACAAAAAATTAGCCCAAATAAAAAAAAATTGCTCAAAAAAAGGAGTCAAAATGACCGAGATATGGGCCTTTGAAGTTGAATTGTAAAATCAAAAACTCAATTGGAGAGGGGGGAAATTTTTTTTAGGGGACTGCTGACATCACACTAATGCATTGCTGACGTCAGCAATGTGCGTGATAAATTTTTCCATCCCCCAGCCTGTCACAAGAATATTCACCTGACTATAAGCATAAAATTGATGCTCAAGTGAATGTAATCGGGTTGGACTAGAATCTTGCCTAGAATATTTGACTTGCTGAATTTAGAATAGCCAACCATTGGGTTATTTGTGGTCACCACTGGTAGTATTTATTTCTGCTAGATTTCCTTTTTCCGGTTGGATTCTTAACTTTGAACGCCGACATTTATATAAGTGACCATCGGTCGCTGTAGACGGGTACTGCTGGTGAAGGGGGAATGGGGCTTGTGCTTGCCCACATGGTGGATGGTGGAGATTCACTACCTTGTAGGTACCAGGGTAATCCCCTACAATGCGGTACTCTGTGGAAATTTTCTTGCAAAAAAAAAAAAACTTCCCTAGTTTATTTTATTTTATTTTAAAAACTTTTTGAAAATGAAATATTCTGTGGAATATAAATTTTTCAAATAAATTCCAACCGAAATAATGAATAATTTTTTGAAACAAATCATACTGTAGAATTTATGATGACCTGGGGAGCCGTACGACTCCTTGGGAATTTTTTTTTTACCTCACTGGACAACTATTCCGTTTGGATGATTTGACAGTTGATCTTAGGGTTTTTGGTCCTTCTGGACGCGATGGCAAGGTCATATTTGACCCAAAATGCTCCAAAATTGCAGCTACCTTTTGGATTTGGCACTCTTTAGCTTCAAACCCTCATAGATTTGGCCTTGAATGTTCGATTTGGGCGAAACAAAAGGAAAAATTTACTTTCTCGAACCTTCCAAATGCAATGGTGAACTTAGATTTGCACCAACAATCTCCGATTTGAACCTGGAACAAAGAGCCAAAAAATGGAACACCCCCAAATCTAGTATCTCTCTTCAGAAAAAGACTCTCCAATGGCACCCAACCCACTCTAATACTATGTTAGAATTGGCTATGTCTACCAAGATCTTGAGACCAAATGGAAAGCACAAAAAGAGAGAAATGAATATGACAAGAATAAACTGTTTTCAATGTCAATGATATGAGATGATTGTGATTACAATGAGAGACCCATTGGTTATATAGCCAAGGTGAGATGCAAGATGTCATAGGATTATGACAAGTGTCTTAATCATATGACATGAGACAACTAATCACACTTACCTAGGTTCACATGTAGTAGTTGTCAAAGGATAAGATAACAACTAATGACAACTAACATCTTCTATCTAGAAAGATTCCTTCCTATGACCTAAGTAAACTTAAAACATGTGTAAATAAGTCCCCTAGTAATGAATTAACTAGGTACAAGACTTTATTTACACCAACAGGGGGAGTGGTAAAATTACCCACTTTTCTTCCCTTCTTGGAACTTGCAACATTTGAAATATCCTCCCTGGCTCACTTACCAATTAAGTTCCTAAGTTCATGTTGGAATACTTGTATGGTGAAAGTTGTATTCGTTATCATCTCTTTGTTGTAATGCATAGTCTCTTGTAAGCTATGTAGGTTTTTTCCTTGCTTGTTGCACATGGTGGCCATTATGTGTAGTTTATTTCTTTCCTCTAAAGTCCTAATAACATCCTTGATATCCTTGAATTCAATCTCCAAATTGGCCCAATTCTCAAAGTACTTTGCTATGGAAGACCAAAATTTCCAATAGCCTCATCCTCAACTTCATCTAGCTAGTCCTACTTTATATTGAACACCATCTCCAAATCCTAGACCTTATCTTTGGCAATAATTAATTGGGAAAGTAACCATTTCATAATATCATTTTGGATATATTTTTCTCCACTTAACTCTTTTATTTTCAGCCTCAAAGGAGCACAACTAGAATAGACAACAACACCCATATAGGAATGAATGAGAACATGCTCTAGGTTCACATTAAGGATAGGTGAGTCTAGGGGGCTGGAAGGGTTAGTAGTTAGGGGGAACTAGTGGGAGATACAATACGATAATATTCCTAGAAAGGAGAGCTATTAGGAGAGTTATTGGGGGTGGGGTACCAAAAATCATCAAAATTATTCGAAATTGAAATCTAGGGGATCGGTAAAAGACACATTTTTCTTCTAAGTAGGGGTGGGGTCCTCTAAAATATGGGACTTACATTTTGAGGCCCATGGAGGGTTATATTGGGTGATTATTTGGTGAGAGCTCAAGGTTAAAATTACATAGGGTTCATAGTAGTAAGAGTGTCCTGCAAAGGCTCAAAAAACTTAGAGCCAAGGGAGGAAAACTCTCTTTTAGGATAGGGACAATGGTAGGGGAGTGGGCTACCTTAAAATGGTATAATGTGAAGATTAGACCCTAGTGAAAGGGAAATTGTTTCCCTTTGTCCTAAACAACCCCAATTTATTGTTTGAGAGACAACATAATCCAAAATAAATAAAAAAAAATTTATATTATACTTAAAGTTATTAAGCATCAAAAAATTGTGAGGATGAAATCATTTGAATCTACCTTCTAGGGTGGCATATCTCATGAGCACTTTAGCCATATTTCTCCAAACTCTAATAAAATCATCCCTATTGAAAACATTTTGCAAGTGATTAATCTTTTCCCCCTACTTGATGAATCTATCCATCCTTTTTGATAATGGTCATTCAACTTTCTAGGGATGCAAGCCCTATTGAGGGGGGGCCTCGTTGCCTCTGAGATAAGCTCCATATTGACCATGGAAGAAAGGCCCTTGAAAACAAAATTTCTATCCTTCCATGAGCTTTCAAAATATATTGAAATATTTGGTCATGACCTTTCATTGCCTCCAAATAAGAGGCCAACTTTACTCTCTTACGAATAGTCCATAGGTCTTTATCTTTCTTCCAAGTTTTGCATAATGTGGGTTTTTCTTGAACCAGGTCACCCACTGTCTCACAAGAAACTTAAAAAAGTAGAGGATAGTCAAGAAGACTCTAGAAACACCAATTGCTATTAGTGATCATATACTAAAGAGGCTTGCGAATGGGAAAGGTGTGGAGATTTATTTTTGTGATGCTCAAAATGGGCTAGTTGTCATTATGAACCTAGAGAGGCTTTGATTTAATACCTATTTTATGTGTACCTTTCTATTCTTATTGATAAAATCTCTCACATTTTTTGGGATCATTAAATCATCCTTCCATATTTTAATCTTCTCCATGAATGCTCCCATATTTGCTACAATTCCCAATGTTTATAATATATTGGTAAGCCTTTGTGATGGGATCCCTTAAGGACCAACAAGGGATCACTTTTACACTAACCATCATAATTATTTTATGCAAGTCACCTTCAATTGTTAGGTTGGACACACCTTTATGCTTAGGAATTTGAATTCCATGGTACATGATAACTACCTCTGCATGACTAAAAGTTTTCCTTCCCATATTGATAGCAAAAATTAGAAGAACCTTCCCTCTATGATCCCATAAAATTCCACCACCACTCGCCTTACCTGGATTCAATTATGTTGAGCCATCAAAGTTTATCTTAAGCTAGCCAGGTTCAAGGGGACAAATGGGTATTCTTGCTGTCAATAGGAATTATAGAACTTAGGGAGTTTAGAAAATTTGATAGTTTCCAAGTCAAATAAATGTTAAATTCTAGAGTGGTGGGGTTCCTTTTAGGATTGATGGAAACCATTTTGAAATTCTCTTTGAGCTTATTGATAATTTGATCTACTACAACCTGAACCAAGGAGTTTTTTATTACTAAATGTCATGTTGTTGTGATATTTCCATAAAGACCACCCCATGAAGAGGATAGACTACCACCAAAGTTTAGAAAGAATGGAATGGTAGACTAGAGGGGTCAAAAAATTAACCACTTCTTTGATGTCTTTGGTCCAAACCCAGCTACCCTAAAATAGAGATTAATTTTTTTGGTGAACCTACCTAGAAAAGGAGAAATAAAATAGATGAGGAATATTTTCTTCCTCATTCTTACAAAAAAAGCACTCGTTGATAAGATGTATCCCTCTCTTTTGGATATTATCAAGCAGAATAATTTTCTCATGGTAAGCCATCCATTAGAAGAATTGAGCTTGAGGTATAGATTTATTCCACAATATGTTTAATGAATGAAATTGATGATCCAAATTGTTAGATAGGAGGTTATAGATAGAATTGAAAGTAGTTTCTATCATTCAAGTCCACCCAAACCAAGGAGTTAGGAAGACAAGTTCTATAGAATTTCAAATTACCAATTTTTTTGAAATGTCTTACAACAACCAATCAAAGTGGGGGATCGTACTAGTTTGGGTCAATATTAGATAGAGGAGGATCAAAAGAGTAGTCCAAATAGTTAGATACCTTTGAACCTAATCTAGTACATTTATCCAATTTAATGGCAGAGTAAACTAGATCAAGATGAAGGGCCTACTATGGGATCCAAGTATCTTCCCAAAATATCATTGATGCACCATTTCTAATTTTCCAAAAAAAACCACGCATTATTAACCTCTTAGTTTTTAGGAGGTTAATCTAGATTATAGTAATTGAAAATTTTATCA